>JAJONZ010000461.1:0-42232 GCA_029582445.1 Solanum paucissectum | reverse complement strand
AGTCTAGAATAGCTTGAAGTTGTGACATACGTTCCCTTCATGTATAGCTTGTCCTGGGAGGATAAGACCAAGATTTATAGCTTAGGATGGAGGATCTATACTCTCCTAAGGGATAACTTGACTTGGCATTGTAAAATGCATTTCATGGTAGCATATGTTAGGAGTAGTCATGGTAGCCTAGGATTGAGGATTTCTACTGTCCTATGGGTAGCCTGAACTAGCATTGTTAGGATGCCTTCATGATAGCATGACTTGGTTTGTCCAAGACCATTTCATGGTAGCTTTAGGATTAAGGACTTATACTCTCCTAAGGGTAGCTTAGGATTGAGGATCCATACTCTCTTAAGGGTAGCTTGACCTTGAATTGTGAGATGCATTTCAAGGGTAACTTGAGTTAGGGTTAGTCATGGTAGCTTGGGATTGAAGACTCATACTGTCATAAGGGTAGCTTAGGATTGATAATCATACTCTCCTAAGGATAGCTTGCATTTGTATCATAGTATACTTGTAAGGATAGCATGACTTAGTTGGTCTAGGACTATGTCATGGTAGCTAGGATAGGACACTTGTACCTTTCCTAGAGTAGCTTGGACTTGCATATTAGTGTGTCTTCCAAGGTAGTTAGCTTAGCCTAATATAGTTATGTTAGTGGGATGATTGCATGGTCTAGCCTATTAGGGGGTTATTCCTTGGTAGCCTTGAATTGATAAATAGAGTTCATTTATGGGTTGCGGCTTGCCTAGTACTAAATAGAGAAGTACCTTAAATGAATAGAGGCAAATAGTCAAGAGGGAATAGTCCCCAACTACTGAACATTCGTGATAGTCTAAAGGAGTACATAGTGTGGATAGTAGTATGGGATGCTATCCATACATTGCACATGTATGACTTAAGGCTAGTTGTGAAGGGTTCTCTTATGTAGTGTAGCTTAGCTTGGGTTGTTGCCATAGTTGCCTTCCAAGATATGATTGACTAAAGGCTATAGTTCCCTTGTTCATATGAAGTAAGCTAATCATGAGGCCAAAGGAGGGTGAATATGACTAGGATGACTTCAAGGTTATGCTTAGTGTGAAGGGTAGTATGGGATGCCTTTCATGCATTGCACAAGTGTGCTTTGAGGTTACTTAGAAGTATGGTGCCCTTACTAAAAGAAAAGCTTAAGAGTTGACTATGTATATAGACTATGATTAAGATTACCAAAAAGGGATACTTGGCTTGGGTGGTATTATGGGATGCTATTCATGTTTTGCACTTGTATGTTGAGGTTACTTGAGAATGGTTCTATTATGGTAGAGATGACTAAGGGTCAATTATGCTTATGTTATGATATGCTAAGTGGCTTGTGTTAGCCTTTCGTGGTCAAGTACACCATGTTACATCTTGGGTATACCCCTGGGTCGTTACAAACTTAGTATCAGAGCCAGGTTAGGAATGTTATTTACGAGGAAGTAGTTTCCATGAAAATATTGAGGAGTGATCTTTTAGTAAGGGTGTAGTTGAGGGTGCTACTTGGGAGGCCAAGGGCCAATTAGAAATCCCGATATCCTCATCCTCTTCCTTGTATTTCTCCTTTAGCATTAAGATGATGAGTTCCTCATTATTTGTTCTTTATGTGGAGTCATGTGTGTATTAGATGTGTCCATGATTTCCTTAGATGATGCATGTTCATGAAATCTTGTGATTTAAAACAAAATGAGTTTGCATGATTAAATTTTTCCTCATGTTGTTGTGCATTTAGTATGAGTTGCATATTTGGTTTCATGAGATGAATTAATGAGCATGCCTTAGTTTGGGGTTGAAAGATTCCTCCATGAATAAATGCTTTTTGACAGTAAATCACATATATGCTCCATGAGTGTATGTTGAGCATGTTTTAGTTAGGAGATGGTACTTCCTCCTTGAATATGAGTAGATATAGAATTTCATGCATTTTGGGTTAGTAGATGTAGTTCCTACTCCCTTGTGTTGCATTGAGTGTGCTCATCTTGGAGTTGAAGTTTTCCTCCTTGATTGTGTGCATTTAGATGTGTTGCATGCATGATGGGTTTCTAGTCTAGAGTTATGACCTTAAGAAGTGTTTAGAATCGTCATTCAAGGATGAATGTTCCCAAGGGGGAGATAATAACACCCCGTAGCTTAGTATACCATCTAGGGTTAAGTTTGAGGGCTACAATTCAAGGCTAGAGGGCATGAGCCAAGGAAAAGGGGCAAGGGCCAAGGCTGCCCCAAGATGTCAAGGCACTGCCCTAGACAATGAAAGCCTTCAAGGCTCGTGGTGCCACCCATGGTGGTGACGCAGTAGCTCACCAAGGCTGCCCCAAAGTTGGCACATCACCACGAGCCACTTCATTATCAGTGGTGAAGACCACGACCCGTGGGAAGGCTCGTGGTCATGCCTTAGACTTATGGGGCCAAGTCCTTGTGTCATAGCCACTGGTCCATGGACCACTTGCAGTGGTCTCCACCACGGCTCGTGAGCCCTGTCGTGGTGCCTGGTACTATGGCTGCCTAGTAGAGGTTAAATTAGGAAATTCCTTTTTAGTTAGTATTAAGTGGGGGTCGTTTTGTATAGACTTTATACACCTATATAAACTATTTTAAGCCTTTAACCACCCCATTTAAGTCATTAATTCCAAAACCCCAAAAGATCCCAAAGTTCTTCATCTCAAAAATCCTCTCTAGAAAACTCCAAGAAGAAGAAGAAGAGGAAGAAGAAGAGAAGAAAGCTAGGTCAAATTCCTCCATTGTTGCAAGCTTTTGTGAGGGCTTTATAATCAAAGTATGTTAGATTATTCATCCATGGATTCTTCCATCCATGGATTCTTCCATCCATGGATCCCCCTAGAATTCCCCCAATTGTGAAGATGAAATCCCCAATTCAAGTTAGGGTTCCTTCCAATATTGTGGGTTAAGTTGAGTATGATTCCATTTAAGTGGATAGTACTTTTTTATGATTGATTTAGTATTGAATCATGTTATTATGTTGATATTACATTTTTTTCCATGGCTAACCCTAGTTTAATTGATGAATTTGAAGTAATGTGGGTTTATGCCTTGTGAAAGGAAATTGAAGACTTAGAGTTGATCCTCTAGAATTGATGACATGAATAGTAATTGTTCAAGATTAGAAGTATGTAAACATATATTGAATTATAATAATGTATATATGATGGATCATGACTAGTAAAGCTTGAAATTGAACCTTTATGATGGTTTATGACTAGAATCATTTAATAATGAAGCATGTGATTAGAATGCCTTGTAATTTAGGTTCATAGGATGCTTTTGAGGAAGTAGAGATATTAAGAGTAAAGACTCATAGTTATGAATGTTAACTTCTAGGGTTTTGAAGGTAAAACTAATATGATGAATTATGTATGTTAAGGCCCTACGAGGGAAGTTGACTTGATGATGGTAGACTATTAGATAGAATTGTTGTGGAAGGACTTCACCGACCTAATCTACCTCATGAATAGTTTAATGCATAAAGTGATAGGATCACATGAGTTAAGATGATATCCATGTTTAGTGCATGAACCCTAGGAGTGATGATTAAAAGTAATCTTCAAACCTCAAGGAGGTGAAGTATAAGATTCTGCTTGTAGTAATTGAACTACTTGAACTATGAATATATCCATTTCTAATGTAGTTATTCTAGATATGTTGATGTGATATGATTATAAATATATCCATGTCTAATGTAGTTATTCTAGATGTCATGATTTAATATGAGCTTTGACCCTTAAAAGAGCAAGATATGATATTTGGTAAGTGTAGACATGCAAAATTTTATGGGATTAAGTCCAAATTTTGTGTGGACTAAGTTCTAAATTCAAGACATATTGACCCAAATCAACATTTTGGGTTATGCATGTTTTAGGAAGTTTTATACATGTTTTAGAAACACTTTGAGAGTAAAGTGAATATGCTCATGATCTAGTTGTTGTGTTGTTGAAAATTTATTCTTATAGACACATTTATGTATGAATATCATATGATGTGAAAGGTTTGTCATATATAGTGATTCTAAGGTTGGAAGACTAGTGTCACCTAATAAATCTATATGAAGACATGTACGGTGAAAGGTAGTTCTCACGCATGATCTAATGAGCTATAGTATGAGTTATGTTGAATTAAGTGTCAAGACATTCTTCCATAAATATGTACTTAAGTCAAGACTTAATATGAACTCAATCATAATTATGCTTAGCACCGAGTGGATATTGAATATGAGATGGAAGCTTTTACGCTAGTTGAGTCCGGCTTCTCAATGAAAGCTTTTACCCTAGTTGAGTCCGGCTTTTTAAATGGGTTCCTTCTACCCTAGTTGAGTTCGGGTTCCCAATAATATATATCTCATGAGATGGAAACCTTCTACCTTCGTTGAGTTCAGGTTTCTAGTAGCAATCTCCTTTATCTGAAAAACTACGTGTCGTCGTAAGTTACTAAGCTATTGGATCCACCTAAGCAAAGAGTATGGTTCTACCTTAGGCAAGTAGAGTAACCCCTTTATGGTATGGGGTAGAAACCGAATTCCATGTTAATTTCACATGGTCTATGTCGGTTAAGGCTTATGTCCCCAGTATGGTAGTAATATGAATAAGAATATGAATTATGAACTATGGGTACTTAAGAAGCTTTACTTAGTATGGGTGAGAGTATGGGATCTCACTCATGTATTGCACAAGTATGCTTTGAAGGTATCTATGGTATGTTCATTTTATGTTATGATGATCTATGTAATAAATAAGCATATGGTTTATGATTATGATGTATCTGTGATGGATTGTTTCCATAGTTGTATGAGAAGTAAGCTAAGTATGAGATCAAAGATAGTAAGTAGGTATGATGGCCTAAGGTGGTACTTAGTATGGTGAGATTATGGGATCTTATCCATGCATTGCACAAGTATGACTTAAAGCTACTTATAGAATGTTTCTCTTATGTTATGAAGAACTAAGTATTGACTATGTATATGGATTATGCTTTATGATGACTAATGCTTACATTATGTCTATGTTGGAGATTATGCTTATGACTCATGTTATTGTCTCTTATGATTATGGTATATGTCTTATGTTGACTTATGCCTTTTATATGCTCATGTTGATGTTATGCTAGCTATCATATTTAGTACTTTTGTATTAACACATACTTTTGCCTACATTCTTATCAAATGTAGGGTTCGGCGATATTGACTTTAATCCTCGTGGCTAGGTTCATAGTAGATCAAGAAGAAAAGTTTTGGTGAGTCCTCATAGCATCGAGGACTTAATCACTCCTTTCCTTTTTATGTCTATTTTTATGTTTAGATTGTGTATGGGCTGTGTCCCGAACTCCTTTCAAAGTATTAAATGGTTTGAGACAACTGTAATAAGACTTCTTCTTCGTTTTATGAGACTTCGATTGTTATAAAAAATGTTTTAAATTTTCATACATTTCTATTATCTTATGTTATAATATGCTAAGTGGCTTGTATGAAATCCCTTCGGTGTCAAGTATGCCATGTTACATCTAGGGTGTACCCCTAGGTCGTGACAAAGCCAAGTTTGTCAATTAGGGTTCAAATACCAAGTTTTTCACGACCCAGGAGTACCCCTTAGGTGTAACATGGTGTACTTGACCCCGAAGGGGTCTCATACAAGACCTTAGCATATCATAACATAAAGCATTAGAACCATAAGAGTAAAAAACACGTTTAAGTCTAAAAATCTTCATAAAGGAAAGCGGAAATCTAGAATTTTCCATCATTTTGAACATAATGGAAAATCATAATTCATAAGCATAATCATCTCATGGATCATCATATCATAATTGGAACATACCATAAATACCCTCAAAGCATACTTGTGCAATGCATGAATAAGATCCCATAATCCCACCCATACTTAAGTCAGGCTTCTTGAGTAACTATAGTTCATAATTCATATTCTTGTTCATATAAACATAAAGGGGGATTAGCCTTAACCGACATAGACCATGTGAGCTAAACATGGAATCCGGTGTCTACCTCACACCGAAAAGGGGTTGTCCTACTTGCCTAAGGTAGAACCATACTCTTAGCTTAGGTGGATCCACTAACTAAAGACCTATGTGGGCACATAGTTTATGCGATAAGGAGATTTATTCTAGAAACCCGGATTCAACTAAGGTATAAGGTTTCCATCTCATGAGAAACATACTTTGGCAACCCGGACTCAACTAATGTAGAAGGAACCCATTTGGAAAGCCGGACTCAACTAGTGTAAAAGCTTTCATCGAGAAGCCGGACTCAACTATCGTATAAGCTTCCATCTCATATTCATATCCACTCGGTGCTAAGCATTAATTCCCATAGATTACATATTAAGTCTTGAGTTAAGTGCATGTTCATGGAAGAGTGTCTTGACACTCAATCCAACATAACTCATACTATAGCTCATAGATTCAAGAGGTGAGACTAGTCTTCCAACGTTATAATCACTAGATGTGACAAACCTTTCACATCATATCATATTCAACCAAAAGTGTGTACACGAGGATAATCATCCAATCAACACAACAATTAGATCATAATCATATTCACTTTACTCTCAAAGTGATCTAAATGCATATACATAAACCTCATAAACATGCATAATTCTCATGCTTTACCCTTCAAGGACCATAGATAACATTCAATCAACATATCTATAATTACTACATTAGGCATGAATGATAACATGATTCAATTACTATTATTACTATAAACATAATCTCATAATACTCTTCTTTCTACAATTCACCCACATCACAAAGTCACAAATTGGGAATATGGGGGTTTCATGGATTCTTGGGAGATTTCACCATAAAACTATAATAATTCATCAATATAATCATAATAACAAGTAATTCAACCAATATAAACGTTTTTGAAAAGGAATCCATGACATGGAGTAAAACCCTACTTTTGGGGAAATTAGTATCTTTAAAATTGAGTGTGGAGGGACTCCATGGATGAAACTATCCATGGATGAAGGACTAGCATACCTTAGTCATGATTCTCCAAAGAAATTGAGTAAAAAATAATTGTTTCTTCAAGCCCTAGCTTCAACTTTCCTCTTCTTCTTCCTTGAGTTCTAGAGAGAGAAATTTTGAGAGAAGATGAACTTTTGGGTTTTGATTTGGGGTTTTGGAAATAATGGGGTGAATGGGTGTATTTTGACTTAAAATGACTTAAATAGGTGTATAAACTTAAGGCAAAACGACCTCATTAAATAACTACCTAAATTGGAATTATCTAAAATAACCCCCACTTGAAAGTGGGGTGCCAGGGACCACGCCCAAGTTCACGAACCGTCAAGGGCACCACGGCCCGTGGTGGTGCCCGTGGTCCCTTGACCAGTAGCTATGCTACTTTAAATAAACCCCCACAAGGTGAAGGCAACCCTACGAGCCTTCCCACGGGCCGTGGTCTTCACCACAAGTCGTGAAGTGGTCGTGAAGGGGAGCCTTTATTGGGGCAGTTTGGAGGGCTCACTGCCTCACCCACCACGGGTTGTGGTGGCCACCACAGGTCTTGAAGACCCTTGTGGTAATGGTGGGAAGTGTCTAGGCACATTTTGGGCAGCCTTGGACCCCTTGCCATGGCCCTCACCCAATTCCCTTGGCCCTTGACCTTTAATCTTGACGTTAACCTCACATTTAGCTCTAGTTTAGCCTATTAGTTTCCAAAGTGTTACAATATCTCCCCCTTGGGAATATTCGTCCTCGAATGACGATCTAGACACCTTACGGAAGTAAAGACTCAATACTATCAGCCCATCATGCATGAAACATCAAAATAATGCACAACTCAAAGGAGGAAACATCAACTCCATCTATCAACCCAATATGTATGAAACTCAACATTTCTCATATTCATAGGAGGAACTACCTTCTCATACTAAAATCATGCTCAACACAACATAATGGAGCCAATATGCATTTACTCTCAAAAGCATACTAAAGCATGTTCACCAATCCGTCTCATGAAGTCAAATAGGCAACACATACTAAATGCACAACGACATGAGGAACATGAATCATGAAAACCTCTTTTTCTGTATAAACATGAATTTCATCAAGAACATGCATAACATAAGGAAACCATGGAAAACACATAATTCACACACGACCTCCAAAACAAGGAAATTCTAGAGGAACTACTTACCTCAAGCTTAAATAGGAGTAGAAGGAAAGAGATGAGGGTATCGGGACTTCATATCATCCTCGACCTCCCAAGTAGCACCCTCAACTAAGTGAATTCTCCATAAAACCTTAATGGAAGATATTTCCTTGTTTCTTTATATCTTGACTTGCCGGTCTAGGATTCGTACCGGAACCTCTTCATAGGAAAGGCTTTCATCAACTCCCAACGCTTCTAGGGGAATAATAGATGCCGGATCTCCAATACACCTTTTAAGCATAGAAACATGAAATACCGGGTGAACCAGAGCCAACTCATTTGGCAAGTCCAACTCATAGGCAACCTTCCTAATACGTTGCAAAATTTGATACGGGCCTACATACTGGGGACTTAGTTTCCCCTTTTTGCCAAACCTCATCACACCCTTCATGGGTGAGATTTTCAAATAGACCCAATCATTAACTTCAAATTCTAGATCCCTTCTCTTCACATCGGCATAAGACTTTTGTCTACTTTGAGCCGTTCTCAACCTCTCTCTAATGAGCCGAACTTTCTCAATAGCTTCATAAACCGATTCGGGACCAATAAGAGCAATTTCACCTACCTAAAACCAACCAACCGGAGACCTACATCTCCTACCATACAAGGCTTCAAAGGGAGCCATACCAATACTAGAATGATAACTCTTATTGTAGGAAAACTTTATCAATGGCAAGTGGTCATCCCAATTACCTTTAAAATCTATCGCACGTGCCCTCAACATGTCCTCTAAGGTTTAGAATGATTGTAGGATGATGTGTCATAAGCCACGTCTAGTAGATTCTTGTTCATAAGTGTGAAGCATGCCACATTTATGAATAAGAGGCTATAAGATGTTAGGAAATTTCACTTATTTCATTACTCTTAAGTCGTGCCTTATAGTTTAACTTTATAAAAGTCCTCTCTTAATCCTTCTCTTGTGTCTTTAGGAAATGAATACATGAAGGGCTAACGCAAAAAAGGTGGAAGAGGAGAATGTGAATCAAGGAGCTCCTCAAGTTAACCAAGCTCCGGTTGATCCCGTGGTTGAGAATGTGACCTATGCGAAGTTTTGGTGAGGGTGCTAGGGTGTATCCCTGGCTCTGATACCAATTTTGTCATGATTCAGGGATACACCCTAGATGTAACATGGCATACTTGACCCCGAAGGGGTCTCATACAATCCCTTAGCATATCATAACATAAAGTAATAGAAAAGTACAGAAATTTTAAAACTTTATCCGTACAAATAAAAGTAAGTGAAAGTCTATAATAATTTGTCTCAAACCATCTAATACAACTTTGAATACCCTTGGGTCACAGCCCATACAATAGTCTCAAAACATGAAAATAAAAGATATAAAGGAAATGGTGGATTTATCCTCGATGCTATGAGGACTCACCAAGTCTTCAACTCCTTGCACTTCTAGAAACCTATCCTCAAGTATGGAACTCAAATCGTCGGACCCTACATTTGATGAGAATGTAGGCAATAGTATTGTTAGTATAGAGTACTAAATATGATAGCTAGCACAACATCATAAGAGCATAACATCATAAGGGTTAGTCAACATAAGACATAATCATAAGCATAAGGGATACCTCATGAAACATAAACTATAGGCATAAGAGACAATATCATAATCATAAGCAAAGTCTCCAACATAAGCATCATATAAGCATTATTCCACCCTTGGTCCTTCATTTCGTAAGCGAACTACTTCTCAAGTAACCTCAAAGCATACTTGTGCAATGCATGGATAAGACCACATAATCCCATCCAAGATAAGTATCCCTTTTGGTCATCATAAACATAGTCCATATACATAGTCAAGTCTTCGACTTTCATATCATAAGAGAACCATTTTGTAAGTAACTTCAAGTCATACTTGTGCAGTGTATGAGTAAGACCACATAATCCCACTCATACTAAGTACCACCTTAGGCCATCATACATAGTTACCATCTTTGATCTCATCCTTAACTTACTTCTCATAACCAAGGGAATCTATCACCTTTAGTCAATCATAACATAACAAGGAAGGCAACTATAACACAATCCTATCTACACATACATCATATAAGAGAACACTTTCTTAGGAAACCTTAAGTTATACTTGTGCAATCCATGAATAAGACCCCATAATCCTACCCATGCTTAGTACCACTTTTAGGTTCTCATACTCATAATTCTTGATTTGGAAACTAGTCCCCCTTTTTTAAGACATTGGAACCCTAGGAGATACTTCTTTAAGCACATCTTAGTCCATCTTCTTTACTTTAGAACACTATGAAATACTTACTCAAGCATATCAAAGTTCATTAGGTTTGAACACTTGGAGATGCTTCTTTAAGCATGTCTTAGTTTATTATTAACTTGGAACACTTTGAGATACTTCTTAAAATATGTCTTAGTTCCATAATAATCTTGTACTAATTGGGGAAAATAGCCTTAACCTGCATGGGAAAACATGAGCTTTCACATAATCCACTCCGATGTTACCCACACCGAGAAGGGTTGGTCTACTTGCCTAGGGTAGAGCTGGTTTGTTAGCTTAGTTGGACCCACTAGATAACTTTCCTACAAGGCACGTAGTTATGGGATATGGAGAGTCTACTAGGAAACCCGGACTCCACTTGTGAGGGACTCCATATCATGAGATATACTTTGGGAAACTTGGACTCTACTTGTGAAAGTTCCCATCTTGGAAGCCGGACTCAACTAGGTAAAAGCTTTTATCTCAATTCAATATACACTCGGTTCTAGGCATACATCCCACAAGATAGCTTATTAAGTCTTACTTAATTCATGACTCATGGAGGGATGTCCTTGACAACCAATCCATGTTTAAAGTGCTTCTATCACTTTATGCATTTAAACTTTATTAATTCAACTTATTAGCTTTACTCTCAAAACCTGAACAATCAACACTCATATACAAGACTTACTCTGAAAGCTTCACTTTTTACCATCATCTTTCATAACTAGATTTCAAGGCATTCTAATCACATTCTTCATTATTAAGTGATTCTAGTCATAAATCGTCATAAAGGTTCAACTTCAAGCTTTACTAGTCATGATACCTCATATATATTATAATCTAATTCAATTCTTTTCTACAAGCTTTTATTCATGAACAATTGCTATAGACATCATCAATTTTAGAAGATCATCTCTAAGTCTTCAATTTCACCTCTGATGACATAAACCCACATAATATCAATTTCATCAATTAGACTAGTGTTAACCATGGAAAACATATAATATCATCATAATATCATGATTCAATACTAAAACAATAATAAACAAGTATTATCCACTCAATTGGATTCATACTCAACACTACCCACAATATAGGAAGAAACCCTAGCTAGAATTGGGGTTCATCTTCACAATTGGGGGAAATCTAGGGGACTCAATAGATGGAAGAATCCATGGATGAATAATCTATCATACCTTTATTATAGCCCTCACAAAGCTTTGAAGTATGGTGGTATTTGACCTAGATTTGACCTTTCTTCTTCTTCTTTGAGTTTTCTAGAGAGAGGATTTTTTAGATGAAGAACAAGGAAGTTGCTTCCATGAAAGTATTAAGGAGTGACATTTAGTGTGGGTATTAGGTTAGGGTGCTACTTGGGAGGCCGAGGGCCAATGTGATGTCCCGATATCCTCATCATTTTTCCTTCCATTCCTCATTTTGCATTTTAATGATGAGTTCCTCATGGTTTGTGCTTTATGTGATGTTATGTGTGTTTTAGATATTTCCATGATTTCCTTATGTGATGCATGTTCATGAAAATTTGTTTTTAGAAAGAAAATGAGTTTTTTATGATTGATTTTCCTCATGTTGTAGTGCATTAAGTATGAGTTGCCTATAGACTTCATGAGATGAATATTTGAACATGCCTTAATTTTGAGTTGAGAGATTCTACCTTAAATGAATGATTTTTGAGAGTAAATTGCATATGAGCTCCATGAGTGTATGTTGAGCATAATTTAGTTTGGAGAAGGTAGTTCCTCCTATGAATATTTTCACGACCTGAGCCTACACCCCGGACGTAACACGGCGTACAAGACTCTGAAGAGCCTCATACAAGCCTCATAGCATATCATGAACATAAGAGAATAGGAAAATAGTGCGGAATTTAAAACTTTTCTTCAAATCCATACAATCAAAAACATCATTTAAAACAGCGGAAGTCTACTTGTCTCACATGGCCATCTAATACATTTGAATCAAAACTAGGGTCACAACCCTTACAGTAGAAAGTCTAATAAGTGTCTAGTACAATGAAGAAATGAAATGACAATAAAGCACTTGTCCTCGGATCCATGAGGACATACCACAAACTTGATGAATACTCAACTCAAGCTTGAACTATATGGGTTAGCACAATGAATGTACTAAGTATAATAGCCATGCAAAAACCATGCTTAAAAAGGACATTTTGGTTGAAAACCATGATATATGCCAATTTAAGAAAACATCATGAACTTTAGTACAAAAGGCATAAGATACAATCATATTCAAATACAAGCCATTACAACACATTAGAACTATCACCTTAAGTAACCCTAAGCTATGCATGTGCAATGTAAGAATGGCATCCCATACTACCATTGATACTAAGTACCACTTTGAGTCCAGCTTAGATGAACTTACCATTCTTCATACTCATCTTTAGTCATTATCATGCATAAGAAGCATTCACATTTAGTAAGTCATGACAAGGAAAGTGACTCATAATAACATTTCCAAGTAAAGCATTCATAATTACATTAAACCTTTAAGTCAACCTTCTTATTAGCTTCATTATGATCACATTTGTTTCATTAGACATTAAGACATTAGATAATCACACCATAGCCCTCTCAAAGCCTACTTGTGCAATGCATGAATGACATCCCATACTACCACCCACACTTCATAGAACTTCTTAAGTAACCATAGCACCTAACTCATATCTTTACTCATAAGACATTATAACATAAGGGAACATACCATGACTACTCTCAAAGCCTACTTGTGCAATGCATGGATGAAGTCCCATACCCCCACCCAAACTAAATTGTGCATTCTTAAGAAGCCATAGTTCATTATCATTCTTTGTGGGGTAAAGCCTTAACCGACATAGACCATCTGAGCAAACCATGGAATCCCAATGTTACCCACACCGAATAAGGGATTCCTACTCGCCTAAGGTAGGACCGTTAACATTTAGCTTAGGTGGATCCACTAGCTATAACCTAATGAGGGCACATAGTTATGGGATAGGGAGATTGCTACTAGATACCCCACCTCAACTCATAGATGAGCATCCATCTCAATTCATATCCACTCGGTGCTTAGCATTATTCCCTACGAAGTACTTAACATTCATTACTTTAGTTCATTGTTATAAGATAAGAGATTGTTACTAGATACCCCACCTCAACTCATGGATGAGTATCCATCTCAAACCCAACATTCATTCATTAGATAGCTCATAGATTCAAAGATGAGAATAGCCTTTCAACTAAGAATCCCCATATTGTGAGAAAGTCCTTTCACAACATGGCATTATCATTCATTAGTGTACAATTGAGAATAGCCTATCAATCAATACATCATCATTAACATAATCATAGAAACTTCATTCATGAGGGTGTGTATATAGTGAAAATGGATTTTCAGCAACACCGCCATTGCATTATAGTCCTAATCACATTACTTTTATTGAAATCACAAAACATATACATAAGCATCATAATTATATCAGAACAAGGGCCAAGGGCATCAGAACGGTATGTGCCCCACACGAATCGTGAAGTCATTCGTGAAGGGTTTTCATTAGACTTAGAATGTAGGTTCTACTTCAAATGATCAAATATCTTAGCTAAAATGATCAAATATCTTAAAGGTCTCTGAGTTCTCTTTCCAACGCCACCGAGTTTGCCCAATCCCATCACAGAGTAAAAAGTTATGCCTAAAATAGTCAAGCACGACTGAAAATTCTTCACGAGTCGTTTGATGGGCCGTGGTGAGGATGATGATATGTGAAGGCGTCCTTCATGCCATTTCGACAGTTTCCAGTCAGCGAACTTCTTGGGTCTTTTCCCAGTTGTTGAAACTCAAAGATATGTCATTTTTCCGAAGCCTAGGACCCCTATATAAGTCATTTTAACCCCAAAACTCACCCATTTAAGTCAATTATTCCAAAACCCAAAATAATTCCCAAAGTTCATCCTCTCCAGAAATTCTCTCTGTAGGAAACTCAAAGAAGAAGTAGAAGATGGTCAACCTAGGTCAATTCAAGACTCCATAGTTTCAAGCTTGCTAGGATTTATAATCAAGGTATGATGGATTATTCATCCATGGATTCTTCCATCCATGGAGTCCCCTAGAATTCCCCCAATTGTGAAGATGAAATCCCCAATTCAAGTTAGGGTTCCTTCCAATATTGTGGGTTAAGTTGAGTATGATTCCAATTGAGTGGATAGTACTTGTTTATGATTGATTTAGTAGTGAATCATGTTATCATGATGACATTACATGTTTTCCATGGCTAACCCTGGTCTAATTGATGAAATTGAAGTTATGTGGTTTTATGCCATGGATGGTGATATTGAGGATTTATAGATGATCATCTAGAATTGATGTTATGAGTAGTAATTGTTCAAGAATAAAGCCAAGTAGACATGAATTGAATTATATCATAGTATATACGATGGACCATGACTAGTAATGATAGAGATTGAGCCTTATGATGAGATATGGTTAGAATTGCTTAAGAAAGAAGTATGTGATTAGAATGCCTTGTAATCTAGGTTCATAGAATGCTTTTAAGAAGTAAAGCCAATAAGAGTAAAGACTAATAATTATGAATGTTGACTTCTAGGGTTTTGAGGGTAAAGCTAATATGATGAATTATGTGTGACGAGGCCCTAAGAGGGAAGTTCACTTGATAATGGTAGACTATTAGATAGAATGGTTGTGGTAGTACTTTACCCACCTAATCTACCTCATGAATGTTTGAATGCATAAAGGGATAGAATCACATGAGTTAGGATGATATCCATGTCTAATGTTTGAACCCTAAGTGTGATGATTGAAAATAATTCTTGAACCTCAAGGAGGTGAATTATGAGATTAAGCTTATAGTAATTGAACCATTTGAATCATGTTATCATCCGTGTCTAATGGAGTAATTCTTGATGTGTTGATTGAGTGTATATATGGTCCTTGAAGGACAAAGTATGAGAATTATGTATGACTATGAGATTATGTACATGCTTTATAAACACTTTGAAAGTAAAGTGAATAGGCTCATGACCTAGTTGTTGAAAGGCTATTCTCATACATACACCTCGGTATGAATATGATATAATGTGAGTAGTTCCCTCACAATAAGATGATTCTAAGGTTGGACGACTAGTCTCACCTAATGAATCTATATGAAAACATGGACAGTGAAAGGTAGTTCTCATGCATGATGTTATGAGCTATAGTATGAGTTATGTTGGATTGAGTGTCAAGACATTCTTCCATAAATATGAACTTAAGTCAAGACTTAATATGAACTCAATGGAAATTATGCTTAGCACCGAGTGGATATTGAATATGAGATAGAAGCTTTTATGCTAGTTGAGTCCAGCTTCCCAATGAAAATGTATACCCTAGTTGAGTCTGGCTTTCTAAATGGGTTCCTTCTACCTTAGTTGAGTCTAGGTTCCCAAAATATATATCTTATGAGATGGAAACCTTCTACCTTGGTTGAGTCCGACTTTTTAGTAGCATTCTCCTTTATCCCATAAACTACATGCACTCGTAGGTTACTTAGCTATTGGATCCACCTAAGCTAAGAGTATGTTTCTACCTTAGGCAAGTAGGACAACCCCTTTTTAGTTTGAGGTAAACACTGGATTCCATGTTAAGATCACATGGTCTATGTCGGTTAAGGCTAAATTCCCATAATAAGAATATTAATTATGACCTATGGTTATTTAAGAAGCTTTGCATAGTGTGAGTGAGAGTATGAGATCTTTTTCATGCATTGCACAAGTATGCTTTGAGGGTATTCGTAGTATGTTCCTTTTATGTTATGATGATCTATGTTATGATTATTCTTATGATCTATAGTTATAATGTATGCTTAATTGGATTGTAGCTTGAAAGGCTTTCCCAATACATCGGTGACTAAAGGTGATTATTCACTTGATGGATGTGTCCGACTTGGTTCAAGAAGAATGACGTACGAAAATGCTCCTTCATGAGATGGATATATATAGGCTTATGGTGTATGCTCAACAAATTGAGGAGTCGAAACTTACGAAAATGAATAGGGAGGCAAAAAGGTCTAGGACCGGTGATGGGAACTTCTCCAATGCTAAGTTCAATGGACAAGGTAGACCTAAGTCTAAACCAAGGTATTCCGGTCAAGATTCTTCCAACAACCCTAGGTTTAACCAAGAGAAAGGTAATGGGTCTCCATTACCTAATCCTACTTGCACCAAGTGTGGGAACAATTAATATGGTAAGTGCCTAGCCGCCATGGAGGGTTGTTATGGGTGTGGAAAGAGTGGGCACAAAATGAGAGATTGCCCGGTGCTTAAGGCTAAGGGAAGGGAGGTTAAGCAAGTTGCCACTAGTGGTCCGGATGAGAATTCTCAAAAGAGGAATAGATATTATGTCCTCCAAGATAAAAATGATCAAGAGGGACCTCCTAATGTGACTACCGGTATGTGCTTCATGACTTTATCTAGATTCTGGTGTTTCTTGACTTTTATGACTTCATAGATTTGATATGATAGACTTTGATGTTGTCTTTAGAGTGAATGAGCTTCATTGTTGCTTTCATGTCATAGATGATGTTTAGAAGAGTTTGTTTTAGGTTACTCCCAAGGGGGAGATGATGTGCCTAGATAGCAAGGCCATTGTGTGGTTATGTGTGGCTATAATTTCATTATATGCATGTTCATGAAAAAGCTTAGAACTTGATAAAAATGACTTATGTGCATTGTTTTACCTCATGATGTAGTGCATTGAGTAGATTTGCTTATAGAACTTCATGAAATGAATTAATGAGCATGCCTTAGTTTGGAGATGAAGATTCCTCCTTGAATAAATGATTTTTGAGAGTAAATTGCATCTCCATGAATGTATGTTGAGCATGTTTTAGCTAGGAGATGGTAGTTCTTCCTTGAATATGAGTAGATATATAATTTGATGCATTTTGGGTTGTTAGATGTAGTTCCTACTCCCTTGTGTTATATTGAATATGCTTATCTTGGAATTGAAGTTCTCTTCCTTCATTTATGTGCATTTAGATGAGTTGCATGAATGATAGGCTGCTAGTCTAGAGTCGTGACCTCAAGAAGTGTTTAGAATCGTCATTCGAGGACGAATGTTCCCAAGGGGGAGATATTGTAATACCCCGTAGTTAGTAGACCATCTAGGGCTAAGGGTGACGACAACAAGAATCAAGGCAAGGGGCAAGAGCCAAGGCCAAGGGGCAAGGCCCAAGTTTAAGTCCAAGGGTGCCCCAAGGTTGGGGAACACTACCTCAACTCCACGTCTACCACCACTCCCAGTGGTGTGGACCAAGGCTCGTGGTGTGGTCCGTGAAGGCAAGGCAGTAGCTCCCTAAGGCTGCCTCAAAGTTGCTCACCTTCACAAGCAACTTCACGGCCAGTGGTCTTGACCTCAACTCGTGGAAAGGCATGTGAAGGTGCCTTAGCCTTGTGGAGGCCAAGATCTTGAGGACAAGCTACTGTACCATGGACCACAAGCAGGACCACGGCTCGTGAGCCCTGTCATGGTGTCTGGCACCATGGCTCCCTAGTGAGGGGTTTTAAAATAATTTCTCTTTAGTAAGTATTAAGTGGGGGGTCATTTTGTATAGACTTTATAAACCTATATAAACTAGTTTAAGCCTTTAATCACCCCATTTAAGGCATAAATTCCAAATTCCCAAAAGATCCCAAAGTTCTTCATCTCAAAAATCCTCTCTCTAGAAAACTTGAAGAAGAAGAAGAAGGGTCAAAGTTAGGTCAAATTCCACCATTCTTCAAAGATTTCTGAGGGCTTTAAAATCAAGGTATGATAGCTTATTCATCCTTGGATTCTTCCATCCATGGAACCCTCTAGATTTCCCCCAATTGTGAAGATGAACCCCAATTCTAGCTAGGGTTTCTTCCTATATTATTGGTAGTTTTGGGTATGAATCCATTGAGTTGATAGTACTTGTTTATGATTGTTTTAGTATTGAATAATGATATTGTATGTTTTCCATGGTTAACCCTAGTCTAATTGATGAAATTGATATTAAGTGGGTTTATGCCATGAAAGGTGAAATTAAAGACTTAGAGATGATCTTCTATAATTTTTGATGTCTATAGTAATTGTTCATGAATGAAAGCTTGTAGACATGAATTAAATTATATTATAGTATATATGATGGATCATGACTAGTAAAGCTTGAAGTTGAATCTTTATGATGATTTATGACTAGAATCACTTAATAATGAATAATGTGATTAGAATGCCTTGAAATATAGGTATGAAAGATGATGGTAAGAAGTAAAGCTTTGAGAGTAAGGCTAGTAGTCAAGTGGAGTCTGGGTTTCCTATTAGAATCTTTGTATCCCATAACTACGTGCCTCGTAGGAAAGTTAGCTAGTGGGTCCAACTAAGCTAACAAACCAGCTATACCCTAGGCAAGTAAACCAACCCTTTTCGGTGTGGGTAACATTAGACAGGATCATGTGAAAGCTCATGTGGTCCCATGTTGGTTAAGGCTATTTTCCCCAATTAGTACAATATTATTATGGAACTAAGACATATTTGAAGAAGTATCTCAAAGTGTTCCAAGTTAATAATGAAGTAAGACATGCTTAAAGAAGCATCTCTAAGTGTTCAAACCTAATGAACTTAGATATGCTTGAGTAAGTATTTCATAGTGTTCTAAAGTAAAGAAGAGGTACTAAGATGTGCTTAAAGAACTGTCTTCTAGGGTTCCAATGTCTTAAAAAAAAGGGACTAGTTTCCAAATTAAGAAGTATGAGTATGAGGACCTAAAAGTGGTACTTAGTATGGGTAGCAATATGGGGTCTTATTCATGCATTGAACAAGTATAAATTAAGGTTTCCTAAGAAAGTGTTCCCTTATATGATGTATGTTTAGATAGGATTGTGCTATAGTTGCCTTCCTTATTATGTTATGATTGATTAAAGGTGAGAGATTCCCTTGGTTATGAGAAGTAAGTTAAGGATGAGATCAAATATGGTAAGTATGTATGATGTCCTAAGGTGGTACTTAGTGTGAGTGGGATTATGGGGTCTTACTCATGCATTGCACAAGTATGACTTGAAGCTACTTACGAAAGGGTTCTCTTATGATATGAATGTCTAAGACTTGACTATGTATATGGACTATGTTTATGATGCTTATGTTTGAGACTTTGATTATGATTATGATATCATCTCTTATGCTTATAGTTTATGTTTCATGAGATATCCCTTATGCTTTTGGATTATTGCTTATGTTAACTAACCCTTATGATGTTATGCTCTTATGATGTTATGCTAGATATTATATTCAGTACTTTTGTACTAATGCATACTCTTGCCTACATTCCCATCAAATGTAAGGTCCGGTGATTTGAGTTCCATTCTTGAGGATAGGTTTCTAGAAGTGCAATGAGTTGAAGACTTGGTCAGTCCTCATAGCATCGAGGATAAAGCCACCATTTCCTTTATGTCTTTTATTTTCATGTTTTGAGTCTATTGTATGGGCGGTGACCTAAGGGTATTCAAAGTTGTATTAGATGGTTTGAGACAAAGTGTTATAGACTTCCGCTTGCTTTCATATCATTAGAGAACCATTTCATAAGTAGCTTCAAGTAATATTGGTGCAATGTATGAGTAAGACCACATAATCCCACTCACACTAAGTACCACCTTAGTCCATCATACATACTTACCATCTTTGATCTCATCCTTAACTTACTTCTCATAACCAAGGGAATCTCTCTCCTTTAGTCAATCAAAACATAACAAGGAAGGCAACTATAGCACAATCCTTTCTAGACATACATCATATAAGAGAACACTTCCTTAGGCAACCTTAAGTTATACTTGTGCAATGTATGAATAAAACCCCATAATCCTACCCATGCTAAGTACCACTTTTAGGTACTCATACTCATACTTCTTGATTGTGAGACTAGTCCCACTCTTTAAGACATTGGAACCCTAGGAGATACTTTTTTAAGCACATCTTAGTTCCTGTTCTTTACTTTAGAACATTATGAAATACCTACTCAAGCATATCTAAGTTCATTAGGTTTGAACACTTGGAGATTCTTCTTTTAGCATGTATTAGTTCATAATTAAGTTGGAACAATTTGAGATACTTCTTTAAATATGTCTTAGTTCAATAATAATCTTGTACTAATTGGGAAAATAGCCTTAACCGACATGGGACCACATGAGCTTTCACATGATCCCCTCCGATGTTACCCACACCGGGAAGGGTTGGTCTACTTGCCTACGTAGAACCAATTTTTTAGCTTAGTTGGACCCACTAGCTAACTTTCCTACGAGGCACGTAGTTATGGGATACGGAGATTCTACTAGGAAACCCGGACTCCTCTTTTGAGCGACTTCATCTCATGAGATATACTTTGGGAAACTCAGACTCTACTTGTGAGAGTTCCCATCTTGGAAGCCGGACTCAACTAGGTAAAAGCTTTCATCTTAATTGAATATCCACTCGGTGCTAGACATACATCTCACAAGATGGCTTATTAAGTCTTACTTAATTCATGACTCATGAAGGGATGTCCTTCACAACCAATCTATGTTTCAAGTGCTTCTATCACTTTATGCATTTAAACCTTCTTAATTCAACATATTAGCTTTATTCTCAAAGCCTTAACAATCAACACTCATGAATACTAGCCTCACTCTCAAAACTTTACTTCTTACCATCATCTTTCATACCTAGATTTCAAGGCATTCTAATCACATTCTTCATTTTTAAGTGATTCTAGTCATAAATCATTATAAAGGTTCGACTTCAAGCTTTACTAGTCATGGTCCTTCATATATACTATAATCTAATTCAATTCATGTCTACAAGCTCTCATTCATGAAAAATTACTATAGACATCATCAACTTTAGAAGATCATCTCTAAGTCTTCAATTTCACCTTTCATGGCATAAACCCACATAATATCAATTTCATCAATTATACTAGGGTTAACCATGGAAAACATACAATATCATCAAAATTTCATGATTCAATACTAAAACAATCATAAACAAGTACTATCCACTCAAATGGATTCATACCCAACACTACCCACAATATAGGAAGAAACCCTAGCTTTCTAGGGTTCATCTTCACAATTGAGGGAAATCTAGGGAGCGCCATGGATGGAGTAATCCAAGGATGAATAAGCTATCATACCTTGATTATAAACCCCTCAAAAGGCTTGGAAGAATGGTGGAATTTTACCTTGCTTTGACCCTTCTTCTTGTTGTTGTAGTTTTCTAGAGAGAGGATTTTTTAGATTAAGAACTTTGGGATCTTTTGGGGTTTTGGAATTTATGACTTAAATGGGGTGGTTAAGGGCTTAAAATAGTTTATATAGGTGTATAAAGTCTATACAAAACGACCTCCACTTAATACTAACTAAAAAGGAAATTACTTAAAAATCCCTAACTAGGCAGCTATGATGCCAGGCACCACGACAGGGCTCATGAGCCGTGGTCAAGACCACTGGCCATGGTCCTGCTCATGGTCCATGGTCCAGTAGCATGGCCTCAATATCTTGGCCTCCACAAGTCTAAGGCACCTTCACTGGCCTACCCATGAGTTGTGGTCAAGACCACTGGCCGTGAAGTTCATGAAGGTGATCCACTTTGAGACAGCCCTTAGGGAGCTACTGCCTTGCCTTCATGGACCACACCACGAGCCGTGGTCCACACCACTGGTCGTGATAGTGGTCGTGGAGTTGAGGCAGTGTGCCCCAAGCTTGGGGCAGCCTTGGCCATAGACTTGGGCCTTGCCCCTTGGCCTTACCTCTTGCCCCTTGCTTTGGCTCTTGTTGCCCTCACCCTTAGCCCTAGATAATCTACTAACCACGGGGTATTACAATATCTCCCCCTTGGGAACATTCTTACTCGAATGACGATTCTAAGAACTTATTAAGTTCACGACTCTTGACTAGCAGCCCATCATGCATGCAACTCATCTAAATGCACATAAACGAAGGAAGAAAACTTCAATTCCAAGCTAAACATATTCAATGCAACACAAGGGAGTAGGAACTACCTCTAACAACCCAAAATGCATGAAATTCTATATCTATTCATATTCAAGGAGGAACTACCATCTCCTAGCCAAAACATGCTCAACATACACTCATGGAGCCTAAATGAAATTTACTCTCAAAAAGCAGTTATTCAAGGAGGAATCTTTCAACTCCAAACTAAGACATGCTCATTAATTCATTTCATGAAGTTCTATAAGCAACTATACTCAATGCACTACAATATGAGGTAAAACAATGCAGATAAGTAATTTTTATCAAGTTCTAAGCTTTTTCATGAACATGCATATAGAGAAATTATGGCCACACATAACCACACAATGGCCTTGCTATCTAGCCACATTATCTCCCCCTTGGGAATAAGCCTAAAAAAACTCTTCTAAACATCATCTATGACATGAAAGCAACAATGAAGCTCATTTATACTAAAGACAACATCAAAGTCTTATCATATAAAATCTATCAAATCATAAAAGTCAAGCAACAGCGGAATCTAGATAAAGTCATGAAGTACATACTAGTAGTCACATTAGGAGGTCACTCTTGATCATTTTTAGCTTGGAGGACATAGAACCCATTCCTCTTTTGAACACTCTCATCCAGACCACTAGTGGCAACTTGCTTATCTTCCCTTCCCTTAGCATTAAGCACCGGGCAATCTCTCATTTTGTGCCCACTCTTTCCACACCCATAACAACCCTCTGTGTCGGCTAGGCACTTACCATGGTGATTCCTCCCAAACTTGGTGAAAGTAGGCTTAGGTAATGGAGACCCACTACCTTTCTATTGGTCAAACCTAGGGGTGTTGGAAGAATCTTGACTGGAATACCTTGGTTTATACTTAGGTCTACCTTGTCCATCAGACTTAGGATTGGAGAAGTTCCCACCACCGGTCCTAGATCTTTTTGCCTCCCTATTCTTTTTCCTAAGTTTCATATGCTCAATTTGTTGATCATACACCATAAGCCTAAAGATATCCATGTCATAAAGGAGCATTGTCGTACGACATTCTTCTTCAACCAAGTCGAACACACCCGTCAAGAACCTATTCATCCTATCTCTTGAATATGCCAGCATAGAGGGAGCATACTTGGATAGTAGGGTAAATTTCAAGGCATACTCCTTAACACTCATCCTACCTTGTCTAAGGTTAATAAACTATTCCACATTAGCCTCCCTCAACTCTCGGGGAAAGAACCTATCAAGGAATCCTTCTTTGAACCCTTCCCACTCTATTGGGCTCGCTTCTACCGGCTTGTTGTCTTTCCATTGTTCATACCATATTTGTGTTACATCTCTCAATTGGTAAGTGTCTAACTTCTCTTTCTCTACCGAAGTCAACCCCATGATAGCAAGCACCTTATACACCTCATCTATAAAACCTTGAGGAGCTTCCTCCACTTTGGAGCAACAAAACTTTTGAGAGTTCATCCTCAAAAACTCTATCACTCTTAAAGCCGTGGAATTCACATTACGGTTCACCGAAGCTACCATCCCTCTATTGACTTGAGCCATCACGGCTTGAGCCAACAATTTCATAGTAGACCTAAACTCTGCATAAGTCACATTCTCCCTTATAGGGTCAATTGGAGCTTGAGGAGGAGCTTGGTGTGGAACTTGGACAGGAACCTCTTGATCCACATTACCTTCCTCATCTCTCCTAGCATTTGCCCTTGTATTAGACATACCCTGAAAATCAAAGGGAACGGATTAGAAGAACGACCTACTAGAGCCAATCTCTATGGCCCAACTTAGAGAATGAAGAAGTGAAGTTTCCTAAATATCCAATAGCATCATATTAATAAATGTGTAGTGCTTCACATTTATGAACAAGACTTTACTAGACATTGTTTGAGACAATCCTAGAACCATTCTAAACCTTGTGCTCTGATTACCACGTTTAGCCTCCTGGCTCAAAGTAGGAGAAAGCTTGTGTTAGGTCCTTCGGGGTCTAGTACGCCATGTTACACCTAGCCTCCTACTCACTCAACCCTAGATGATTCGTCACGACCAAGGGGTACACCCTAGATGTAACATGGTGTACTAGTCCCCGAAAGGCCTAACACAAGCCACTTAGCATATCATAACATAAAGTAAATGAAATGATACGGAAATTTCAAAACTTTTTCCATACAATCGAAGTATTTTATAAAAACAAGCAAAAGTCTATAACACTTTTTCTCAAACCATCTAATACAACTTGAATAACTCTTTGGGATGCAGCCCATACAATAGTCTAAAACATAAAGGAAAGACATAAAGGAAAGGTGATCACATCCTCGATGTTATGAGGACTCACCAAGTCTTCAACTCCTTGCACTTCTAGAAACCTATCTTAATGAATGGAACTCAAAATCGCCGAACCCTACATTTGATTAGAATGTAGGCAAGAGTATGCATTAGTAAAAAATTACTAAATATGATAGCTAGCATAACATCATAAGATCATGTAAGAGGCATTAGTCAACATAATATATCTACCATAATCATAAGAGACAGTATCATAATTCATGAACATAAGAGACATCATCATAAGACATAGGATATAAGCATAAGAGATGACAACAAAGACATAGGCATAATATATGCATCTAATTTAACATGACATAAGATAAACTCTACGTAAGTCACCTCAAGGCAAGCTTGTGCAATACATGAATAACACCACATAATCCAACCCATGCTAAGCAAGTCACTTTAGGTTATCATTCATACTTACTATCTTTCGATCTCACCCTAAGCTTACTTATCAAAGACAAGGGAATACTCACCTTTAGTCACCCATGTATTGTAAAAGCCTTTCAACATACAATCCAATTAAGCATACATCATAACTATAGATCATAAGCATAATCGTTACATAGATCATCATAACATAAAAGGCACATACCATGAATACCCTCAAAGCATACTTGTGCAATGCATGAATAAGATCTCATACTCTCACTCACACTAAGTAAAGCTTTTTAAGTAACCATAGTTCATAATTCCTATTCTTATTGTGGGAATTTAGCCTTAACCGACATAGACCATCTGAGCTTAACATGGAATCCGGTGTCTACCCCACACCGAAAAGGGGTTGTCCTACTTACCTAAGTAGAATCATACTCTTAGCTTAGGTGGATCCAATAGCTAAGTAACCTACGAGGGCACGTAGTTTATGGGATAAAGGAGATTTCTACTAGAAATCCAAATTCAACTAAGCTAGAAGGTTTCCATCTCATGAGATATATATTTGGGAACCCAGACTCAATTAAAGTAGAAGGAACCTATTTAAAAAGCTGGACTCAACTAGGGTAAACTCTTTCATTGGGAAGCCGGACTCAACTAGCATAAAAGCTTCCATCTAAGATTCAATCCACTCGGTGCTAAGCATAATTCCCATTGAGTTCATATTAAGTCTTGACTTAAGTTCATATTTATGGAAGAATGTCTTGACACTCAATCAAATATAACTCATACTATAGCTCATTAGATCTGCATGAGAACTACCTTTCACCGTCCATGTCTTCATATAGATTCATTAGGTGAGACTAGTCTTCCAACCTTAGAATCATCATATTGTGAGGGAACTACTCAAATCATATCGTATTCATACCTAGGTTTGTATATGAGAATAGCCTTTCAACAATACAACAACTAGGTCATGAGCCTATTCACTTTACTCTCAAAGTGTTTATAAAGCATGTACATAATCTCATAGTCATACATAATTCTCATACTTTGTCTTTCAAGGACCATATATCATACTCAATCAACACATCTAGAATTACTACATTAGACATGGATGATAACATGATTCAAATTGTTCAATTACTATAAGCTTAATCTCATAATTCACCTCCTTGAGGTTCAAGACTTACTTTCAATCATCACACTTAGGGTTCAAACACTAGACATGGATATCATCCTACCTCATGTGATTCTATCCCTTTCTGCATTCAAACATTCATGAGGTAGATTAGGTGGGTAAAGTCCTACCACAACCATTATTTCTAAAAGTCTACCATTATCAGGTCAACTTCCCTCTTAGGCCCTCATCATACATAATTCATCACATTAGATTTACCTTCAAAACCCTAGAAGTCAACATTCATAATTATGAGTCTTAACTCTTAATGGCTTTACTTCTTAAAAGCATTCTATGAACCTAGATTACAAGGCATTCTAATCACATACTTCTTTCTTATGCAATTCTAACCATATCTCATCATTAGGCTCAATCCCTATCATTACTAGTCATGGTCCATCATATATACTATGATATAATTCAATTCATGTCTACTTGCCTTTATTCTTGAACAATTACTACTCATAACATTAATTCTAGAAGAACATCTATAAATCCTTAATTTCACCTTTCAGGGCATAAACCCACATAACTTCAATTTCATCAATTAGACTAGGGTTAGCCATGGAAATCATGTAATATCGTCATAATAACATGATTTACCACTAAATCAATCTTAAACAAGTACTATACACTTAATTGGAATCATACTCAACTTAACCCACAATATTGGAAGGAACCCTAACTAAAATTGGGTATTTCATCTTCACAATTGGGGGAATTCAAGAGGACTCCATGGATGGAAGAATCCATGGATGAATAAGCCATCATACCTTGAGTAGAAATCTTAGCAAGCTTGAAAAAATGGAGTCTTGACTTGACCTAACTTGACCCTCTTCTTCATCTTCTTTGAGTTTTCTAGAGAGAGAATTTTTGGAGAGGATGAACTTTGGGAATTATTTTGGGTTTTTGAATACATGACTTAATTGGGTGAATTTTGGGGTTAAAATGACTTATATAGGGGTCCCAGGCTTGGGTAAAACGACAAATCTTTGAGTTAAAATAATTGGGAAAAGAGCCAAGAAGTTCCCTGACTAGAAACTGTCGAAATGGCATGAACGACGCCTTTACAGATCGTCATCCTCACCACGGCCCGTCAAACGGGTCGTGAAGAATTTTCTGCCTGACAATGCTTCACTATTTCGGGCATAACTTTTTACTCCGAGATGGGATTGGACGAACTCGGTGGTGTTGGAAAGAGGACTCAGAGACATTTAATTCTACAGGTCATGGCCCACCTAATTCGTTTTGAGCTAACCGATATAATCATTTGAAGTTGACTCTACACTCAAAGTCTAATGAAAACCCTTCACAGACAACTTCACGGTCCGAGTTAGGATTCATGGACCGTTGTGATGCCCTTGGCCCTTGACCAATAGCCTAGCTTGCCACCCCTTAACCCCTAAAAAATCTAACTCATAACCACGACCCCTCCCATGGCCTGTAGTGGCCTTCACAAGCCATCTAGTGGCTAGTGGGGAGGGTCCCTATTTTTGGAAGCCTTGTGAAGCTATTGCCTCACCACCACGAGTGGTCCCACGGTCCATGGTGACCATCACGAGTTGTCTAGGCTCTCGTGGGAGGTAGGCAGCCCTCTTTAGCTACTGCCTAGGCATCATGGGTACGAGCCATGGTGCCCTTCATGACTCGTGTGGGCACTCATGGAGGGTGTCAAGGCCCAATTCTCTAGTTTATGCCTAGCACTTAGCCCCTGGCTTAGTCTACTAGATTCTGAGGTGTTACATTATCTCCCCCTTGGGGACATTCGTCCTCGAATGGCATTCTAGGAACCTCTTAAAGGACACAACACAAGACTAGTAGTCCACATGCATGCAACTCAGCTAAATGCACATAGACAAAGGAGGAAACATCAACTCCAAGCTAAACATACTCAATTCAACACAAGGAAGTAGGAACTACATATAACAACCCATTATGCACGAAATCTCATAACTCATCATATTCATAGGAGGAACTACCTTCTCCAAACTAAATTATGCTCAACATACACTCATGGAGCTCATATGCAATTTACTCTCAAAAAGCATTCATTTAAGGAAGAATCTCTCAACTCAGAAATAAGGCATGCTCAAATATTCATCTCATGAAGTCTATAGGCAACTCATACTAAATTCACTACAACATGAGGAATATCAATCATTAAAATCTTATTTTCTTTCTAAAAACAAATTTTCATGAACATGCATCACATAAAGAAATCATGGAAATATCTAAAACACACATAATTTCACATAAAGCACAAACCATGAGGAACTATCATTAAAATGATAAAGGAGGAATGGAAGGAAGAAGGATGAGGATATCGGGACATCTCATTGGCCCTCAGCCTCCCAAGTAGCACCCTCACCTAAAACCCACAATAAAGGTCACTCGTTAATACTTTCATGGAAGCAACTTCCTTGTTCATCTATTTCTTAACATACCGGTCTAAGATCCCTACCGGTATTTCTAAATTAGAGAAATTCTCATTAATTCCCCAACTCTTCTTAAGGGATTTATGAATGTCGAAACCCCAACACCCTTCTATATCTAAGAGATATGGAAAACCAGATACACTGGTACCACTCATAAGCAACACTAGTTCACAAGTGATGAGTCCACGATTTGGACTCATTTAGGGCATTATTTGAATAGATTTAGTGTCCTCAAATGCATATTTGTGCCAATAACTGATGTAAACCCTTGAATTTTAGGTATTTGGATTGAGGGACAAAGCATGAACACTATTGAGCAAAAAGGAATAAGGCAGCTGAAAGAACAAAGGAAAGAAGGCCTGAGGATTGCCTAACCCATTAGGCGAGTCGCCGAATGGCCAGGGTCTCGCCTAATGTTCCAGAGTGCCAAGTCCTGAAGGAGAAAATCTAGTCGGCGAGAGAATAGAGCAGTTGGCGAGTCGACGAACGGTTCCGCGATGTAGTGCCATATCACCCAAAGTTTCAGAACCTAAAAATGCTGAAGGCAAAAGCAAAACGGCGATGAAAATGATCAAAGGGAAGATCGCCGAGTAGGTCGGTGATCCCGACTAACTGTGCTAAATGGTCCTTCGTAGCACACATTTTGACAACTATAAATACTTGTTTAAATTTTTAGCTTCGTATCAAATGAGATGTTTTGTTGAAACATTTTTCATTTTTAGTTTTTGAAGTTTAGAGCTTAGAACTAAATAGAGAGACAATATTTCCTTAGCTTTGAAGATTTGAAGATTTCTATTTTGAAGAAATTGGAAGTGGGTGTTGAAGATTCTTCATCTTAGACCTTTGTAAAGACAATGTCAACCGTACCCAGTTGATGGAAACACAACTTGGTAACGATTTGTATCTTTTTACTATGTCTAGCTAAAACCCCATTCTTAGGGTGTGATTATGTGATTATGGATTGATTTAATTGATGGGTATTGTTAATTGATAGTTTATTTATTGTTTAAAAGTGATTTCGTTCAGTAATTGTGGTTGAATTTAATGGGTTGTATTTGCAAATACAATCTTAACTTCGTGTTTTTGGCTTGCTTGAGAGAGAGGTTTTAAAATCAAAATTACTGAATCGATGGTGTGTGGGTATTGGGTTGTCATGGGTTCAGCTCGAGAGAGTGAATCCTAAACCCTTTTCCACACATTCATCTCAAAAGAGTGAATGGACTAAAGCAAAGGTTGTACTTCATTGCTGCTTATTGGTGTTCGAGATAAACCAATTCAATTCGTGGTAAATTGTTCGAGAGAAAGTTTACCCCCACTAAAGTCTAGCTTATTCATTGATTTGCAGTTGTTTCCTATTAATTGCAATTACCCGGTTGTTTACCTTAGCCCATAATTCAATCACATCCCAAGAATCCCGTCTCCATATTCATATTTTTGCGTTATTTGTTGTTTTAGTTGACAATTGAATACAAAACCCCCTTTAATATTTGACACTTGTGTCACACCAAACTTGAATTATATTTTTCTTCATAAATGTTTTTAGCTATGATTGACTTGAGCATATTTATGCTTTTCTATTGATTCTTGAGTACGAACCACTCCCTTGGGACTCGACCACAACTCACTAGTTGGGTTATATTACTATTGAATGATCGTTGATGCTTAGTATTGGATGAAGTATCTTTGATAGCGTTATCTTTATCTAAATGGCTCCACTGCCGGGGAGTGGTGTTATTTGAGTATTTTTAGTTAAGTTGAATTTTTGTTCTTGTTAGTTATAGTAGCACTTACTTAATTTTTAGTTTTGTCTTGCTTGTTTGTGTGTTAAAACAGGAAGTATGAGTGTAAATGGCAGCAATGGCAGCCAAGTAGGCCCTTAAAATGACATCGGAAACCTCAACGATGTCAACGAGCCTCATGCTAATGACCGCCATCTCATGGTAGGTATTGGTTCCATTCGCTTGCCTCCGGCTGAAGGGAATGCGGTGTTCCACATCACAAGTACTATGTTGCAACTCTTGCAATTAAAGGGGCTTTTCAGTGGTTTGGCTCATGAGCATCTTAGAAACTTTGTTGATGTATGTTGACCATTCTCCTTTAAGAACATCTCTCAAGAGTCGGTCCGGTTGATGTTATTCCCGTTCTCTTTGATGGGGGAGGCATGTAAGTGGCTGGATGAATTGCCACGTGAATCAATCACTTCTTGGGAGGAGTTGGTCACTGCATTTCAAGTGCGATTTTCCCTCCCTCGAAGATGATGACTCTTCGGGATAGCATTCAGAGCTTCAAGCGTCTAGAAGGCGAGCCAATTCATAAAACTTGGCTGCGATTCAAGAAGTTGGTGCTTCAATGCCTAACCCATGGCTTGCCTGATAACGTGTTGTTGCAGTATTTTTACCAGAGTCTTGACTTGGTAAATAAGGGTGTTGCTGACCAACTTTCTTTGGGAGGTTTGATGCAGAAATCTTATGTGATAGCGGCTAAGCTCTTGGATGACATGACTACCATAAATAGGGCGTGGTATACCTGTGAAGACCAGGTTCCCCTCTAACGTTCAAACTAACCAAAGAGCAGATGGAGAAAGACCAACAGAGGGACCAAAACATGGCCAAGATCATGACACAACTTGACATTTTGTCTAAAAATGTCATGGGAGCTGGTGCTCGAAGTGTCAATGTCGTGGGTGTTGGGTCTGGTAATTCGGATTAGTCCAAGTTTGAGGCCTTGTATAATGAAGAGGTTAATTTCCTAGCCAACAAAGGTGGTGGTTATCGTTCAAACTACCCAAGGCAGGGTGGTAACCAAAGTTGGAATATGGATGAAGGTTGGAAAGATCGAGATCGTGAATGGAGAGACCGTAATCCAAATTGGAAGAATGGGGAGAAGGATGGGTATGTGCCTCCCCAAGAGCGCCAAAAGCCAAAGGATTCGGAAGGTGGTCGATCTGAGGATATGCTTTCTCGTATCCTGAACAAAGTTGAAGGGTCAGACAAGATTTTGAAAGAAATGAAAGAAGATGTGTCTACCCTTAGCAACATCGTCACCTCCCATTCAGTGTCGATCAAACAGTTGGAGACCCAAATGGGTCATATCTCGTCTCATCTAAACCCGAGACAGCAAGGGGGTTGCCTAGTGATAATATGGCCAACTTCAAGAATGAGGTTTGAAGGTGGACTTGCATCGTGCCACGACACTAACTAAGTCGCTGCTTGGGAGGAAACCCAAGTTTTATTTTCTTTCTTTTTAAGTTTTCAATAATGGTGTGTTGAATGTGCACGACAAAGTGTGGAAAGTGAGTGAAAAGTGTGAATTAGCGAGCTCCAGGTCCAGTCGGCGAATCACCAAAGAGGTCAGTGTTCTCGACTCAGACCACCGTTGGACTCAAGACAACTTTAAAGTGGAGTCTGTAAAACTCGGCAAACCGAGGAAACTAATGTGAATACTCGACCAAGTCAACGATCGCGATATAGTCCACCGTTTAGAACCCCAAATTAACTAGAAGTCTTGTAAAATTCGGTGAGGTAAGCGACCACTCGGCGTGTCACCGAGTGGTTCGGTGATCACGACTAATGTATCTGAATGGGCAAAAACTCGACGGTTTTTAAAAGGCCAAAAGTTTAAACTTTCAAACTCTTCACTTTCCCTCACTTTTGAACTTCACAAACTCACACCCGCACTTTAATTTCTATATTTTTGCATTCTCTAAGTATTTGAGTTGTTGATTGGTACTCGGAGTTGGATTACATTGCCGCCTAGCATTTCAATCTCATTTTTAATCGGCATAAAAGGTTGGGTTTCCAAACTCCAAGTTTATTTGTATCGAAGTTGTACTCATTTGCAAATGATATTATCTTGTTGAAGTGTGTTGGGCCTCTCTGATAGGATTAGTATGTTTAAATGCCTGTTTTAATTCCATAATCCTGCCCGCAATGTTTTGAATGTTGAAATCTCGTAATTATGTGCGTTAAAATGAATTAAATTTTATGGGGTTGTGCTTGCTTGTCAATGGGTTTAGTTGGGTGAAGTCTGAGTAGCCTGTATTTGTGCTAAATGACATATTTTTCCCAATGATAGAATGGATGACGTCATTCTTAAGGGCAAAAGTCATCAATTGGCCAAATTTGGTAAAACCGGGAGAAGTATGAGTATCCTGGGGTAATGGGTGCTATAGGTCTAGTTTTAATTTGAGTTTTGCATGCTTTGATTTTGTTTTTAGGGGTTGCGGGGTTGAATTTGAGGAGTGGGGTTGAAAGTAGGCACGTTGGGTCATTTGGTGAGCTAGGTCAAGCTCGCCGAACCACTCGGCGATTTGCCAAAGGTCCCCATCTTGCCTTTAATTTCATGCTTAATGTGTTGTTGGGCTCTGTAACTTTTGGTAAGAAGCCTGAGGTCGCCGAAGGCACTCGGCGACTCGCCGAAAGACTTCTTGATCGCCTTTTGTCTGCACCCTTGTAGTCTTTTTGCACTGTAACTTTCAGCGGGCTAACGCTTACTCACCGAAAGTTGTCGATGATTCACCTAAAGGCCTTTCCCATCGCCGACTTGCCATAACTTTGGAGCCAATCCTTTCAGCGAGCTCGATTTAGCTCGCCAAAGTGATTCGGTAACTCGCTGACCGGTTCGGCAAGTATGTCTGCAACTGTGATTCTATGCTTTTGACTGAATTGATTCTAACTTTTCCTGTTGTTTTGCAGATATGGTGAGAACAAACATTGACATGCCACCCCAGAAAAGAGCACGAGGGATCACAATTAATGAAGAGGGGTAAAATCCTCCCAAGAAAGGAAGGCAAGAGCCTTTACCCGGAGACAAAGGCAAGAGCAAAAGGCCCATTTCTGACAGAGCGACCACTGGTTCCCAGGTTAGTTTATCTGAGCCTTAGGATGACCAACCCCTACAATCCCGACGGACTGAGCTCCGAGCTAGATCTCGCCATGACTCAGCGAGAGTCCCTCCAGCTCCTACACCAGCACAATTTAGTGCCAGCTCAAGCACCTCCCAGGGCTCATGTGCCACCGGTCATCCCTCCGTCTAGGCTTCTCAATAGATTGAAAAGCGATGGTTTGCGGACCATCGTCGAGGAGAAATTGTTATCCATAGAGGGCCTGGAGGGAAAATACTCAGATGTGAGGGACACCCTCCACTACCATCAGCTTGATCAGTTTATCAGGCCCCGAGGCCCTTACATTCCTTCATGGGTCTGGGAGTTCTATACAGCCTACGGTGACTTAGTCCCGAAGAGCAAGAATAAGGCGAGCGAGTTCATACCGGTGAAGTCTATCATGGTACGGGGAAACGAAGTTTGGTGCAATAGTGAGTACATAAACAATGTACTGGGTAGAGCTCTGCATTCTAAGCACCCTTATGTATGATTACATGTTGCTCACTCCTTGGATGATTAGAAGTGATGGCTGGCACCTCTGATTTCCGATACCACTCCGAGGTGGATCGAGGCAGGAGCCCCTATTGAGAAGAGGGATATGAGTATTGCCGCTCGTTTCTGGTTTGGCTTCATCAGCAGCACCATAATACCATCCCAGAACAAGTCTATTATGTGCCATCCTAAGGCAGCATGCCTTGAAGCTATCATATCCCGGAGGAGCATCGACCTGGGACTTCTTATTGAGCAGGAGATGGCCATGAGGGCCACACAGAGGCAGACTTCCTTACCTTTCCCAGTGTTGATCACAGGGTTATGCAGGCAAGCTGGAGTACCTCGAGATGAGACGAGGGACATTAAGGATACCCCATTTTCCTCCACTGACATCTGGCACATTGAGGTCGAGTATACTAGAGAGGAGGCTGACAGGAGGAGGGAAGCTCCGGTGGACACATCCCCTGAGGTGGATATAGATGTGATACCTATAGAGGCATCGTTGCCTACTCCGGCCTCCGGGCATTCAGGTACTTCTGCCCCTCCTTCCTCTTCTTCACAGGCTCCAGGCACCTCATCTTCCTCCCAGCAGACCAAGATTACTCAGGCGATGATCCTGAAGATGGGGTATTTGGCCCATTCAGCTAACGTGAGGGCGACTCGGTTAGAGAGATATGTTCCTTTAATGATTGAGGTTGTTATTCTAGTTGAACTAACCCCCCTCCGAGCTTCTATTGATGATCTAGATACTAAAGTCACAGCTTGTGAGAGTAGGCAGGAGGAGACCTCTGAGGTTACGACTTTGAGAGCCGAGGTAGCTGAGTTGAGAAAGAATGGAGACTATCTGAAGTCTATCGACTTCACTTCATTGCTGGAGGTTGCAGATGATTTGGATGCTCTGGAGGCTGAGCAGCAGTTGATGAGTTAGATGCTGAGACCGATGAGGAGCAGAGAGAGATACGGGAGGAGAGCATATATGGAGACTTGTCGGACCTTTAGGAGACAATTATGCAGTCGGTTATCCAGACATCGCTGACCGAGACGTCCATGGCAGCTCCTAGTGGGTCTGGTACTACTGTTCCTTCTGAGGAGACTCCGGATACTGAGGCCCGAGATCAGACAGATGCACCGGGCACTGATGCCCAAATAGATGGAGTGACTCTATAGACAGGATCCCCTCTTTACCTCCCTATCAGTTTTACTTTATTTTAACTTTTGAATATTTTTGTTTGCATTTGAGGACAAATGACTTTATTTGTGGTGGGGTGAGGGCCACCTTTTGTGTGACTTTTTGTGAATATTGATGTTTTGTTTATATATTTGGGTTTTGAGCAGAAATTTTGTTGTACACTGCTTTTGTGGAAGGATTGAGCTTGTGGCTTCATGTTTTTAATTGTAAATGATTTTTGACCCTTTTAAAAAAAATTGCCACCTCTTGTTTGTGTTGATTGTGGCTGTTCTTTTGGAAATTTGAGTATCAATTTTGATCAATACCGATGACTTGAATAGTGCTCATAATAAAAAAAAAATCAATATGCAGCTATGATGAGGCCAAATGAAGTTGTATAGACAATATGTGAACTCTTTGCATCTTGTTGTGACTAGCCAAGTATCAAATTGAGCCTCTTGTGATGAACATTGCACACTAGCAAAAGTGTGGAGTCTTGTTTGACTTTGGTGTCAATGTCTTGTGTGATGAGCTTACCGTGAACCATGTGTGATGACACCTAGAATTTTCCCCGTTGGTCCGGTTGACTAAGTAATGCAATCTCTTGATATGATCTTAGGCAACTTTAAAGAGAGAAACAATTTGACATTATACCTCTTTTGTGGCCTACCTTGTGAGTGTGTGAACCCCTTTTGAGCACCTTTTAAGCCTCAACCTTTTCTTGGAAGAAACTTGATAACATTGTGACCTTTTATTGATCCATTACCCATAATCCTCATGATTTGTGGTTTGTTTGAATAGCCAACTTAGGCCAAAAGCCTAAGTTGGGGGTGTAGTGAAAAGAGAAGGTAAATCAAGAAGTGAAAGAAAGTCCCCTTTTACCCATGTTTTGAGAAAAATGGAACCCCTCCATACAATAAAAAGAATGAATAAGAAAAAGAGAGAAAAAAGTGGCGGAATAAAGTTGTGAAAGTGCAAAAAGAAATGGGGTTTCCAACCGTCCATGAAAAGTGAATAATGGGATGACTTGTGAGCACGAATGAAAATGATGAAGAAAATGAAAGGAAGTGTTGTTCACACCACATTTCATGAGGACTATAGACATTGAGCCTAAATGACCATACATTTGCACTCAACCCCGTTACATGCCTTGAAAAGACCTTTTTGATCTTGAGTAAGCTGAAATAAGTGTTGATTGGAAAATACGGGAAAACCTATGGGTGAAGTCATGCATTGTGTTCATCTTTGTTAGTGTGAACGTTGCATTTGATTCCAGATCTTTAAAATTGTTAACCATTGTGTGTAAATATGGAATCATTCTTTGTGTGAGGGCATTTGATCACCTTTATTGAGCTTGAACTTGCTTTTGAAGCAAGTAATGTGAGCTTGAGATTCTTTGGTAATGGTAAGTAACAACTTGAATCTTTGAGTGCACAATTGATCCTTGCATGAGTAAGTTGAGTCTTGTCGTGTGCCTTCATGATTGAGTCTTGTGTAGCACTGTTTGAGACATCCTTTTTGAACTGCTGAACTTCAGTTTTACTTGAGGACAAGCAAAAGTTTAAGTTGGGGGTGTTGATGAATCCACAATTTGGACTCATTTAAGGCTTTATTTGAATAGTTTAGTGTCCTCAAATGCATATTTTGTGCCAATAACTGATGTAAACCCTTGAATTTTAGGTATTTGAATTGAGGGACAAAGCATGGACATTATTGAGCAAAAAAGAACAAGGCCGCTGAAAGAACGAAGGAAAGAAGGCCTGAGGATCGCCTAACCCATTAGGCGAGTCGCCGAATGGCCAGGGTCTCGCCTAATTTTCCAGAGTGCCAAGTCCTGAAGGAGAAAATCTAGTCGGTGATAGAAAGGAGCAGTCGGTGAGTCACCAAACGGTTCCGCAATGCAGTGTCATATCGCCCAAAGTTTCTGAACCTAAAGATGCTGAAGGTAAAAGTAAAACGGCGATGAAAATTATCAAAGGGCGGATTGCCGAGTGGATCGGTGATCCCGACTAACTGCGCCGAATGATCCTTCGCAACACACTTTTTGACAACTATAAATAGTTGTTTAAATTTTTAGCTTAGTATTAAATGAGATGTTTTGTTGAAACACTTTTCATTTTCAGTTTTTGAAGTTTAGAGCTTAGAACTGAATAGAGAGACAATATTTCCTTAGCTTTGAATATTTGAAGATTTTCATTTTGAAGAAATTGGAAGTGGGTGTTGAAGATTCTTCATCTTAGACCTTTGTAAAGACAACATCAATCGTACCCAGTTGATGGAAACACAACTTGGTAACGATTTTTACCTTTTTACTATGTCTAGCTAATACCCCAATTCGTAGGGAGTGATTATGGGTTGATTTAACTGCTGGGTATTGTTAATTGATAGTTTATTTGTTGTTTAAAAGTGATTTCGTTGAGTAATTATGGTTGAATTTAATGTGTTGTAGTTGCAAACACAATCTTAACTTCGTGTTTTTGGCTTGCTCGAGAGAGAGGTTTCAAAACCAAAATTATTGAATCGATGGTCTGTGGGTATTGGGTTGTCATGGGTTCAGCTCGAGAGAGTGAATCCTAAACCCTTTTCCACACATTCAGCTCGAGAGAGTGAATGGACTAAAGTGAAGGTTGTACTTCATTGCTGCTTATTAGTGTTCGAGAGAAACCAATTTGATTCGGGCTAAATTGTTCTAGAGAAAGTTTACCCCCACTAAAGTCTAGGTTATTTACTGATTTGCAGTTGTTTCCTATTAATTGCAATTACTCGGTTGTTTACCTTAGCCCATAATCCAACCACCTCCCAAGAATCCCGTCTCCATATTTGTATTTTCACGTTATTTGTTGTTTTAGTTGACAATTGAATACAAAACCCCCTTTGATAATTGACACTTGTGTCACACCAAACTTGAATTATGTTTTTCTTCGTAAATGTTTTTAGCTATGATTGACTTGAGCATTTTTATGCTTTTCTATTGATTCTTGAGTATGAACCGCTCCCTTGGGACTCGACCCCAACTCACTAGTTGGGTTATATTACTATTGAACAATCGTTAATGCTTAATATCGGATGAAGTATCTTTGATAGCATTCCCCTTATTAACAAGCAACCTTACCAACTCCACTTAAGATCTCATATGAGCCTACAAAATCGGGACTAAACTTCCCAAACTCACTACACCTCTCAATGTGAGAATTCCAAGCCTACCAAATCATAACCATCAAGAACACTCAACGAGCTTGCTATCTAAGAACATCATCTCCCCTTTGGAGTAAGCCTAGGTGGACTTTCTAAGCACCAATACTTTCAATTCTAAGGTCGGAGCAAATCATAACTAAGTTTTCACATCCATCACACAAGATGATTCTAAACCATGGTGAATTACACTTCTACCCTTTTTAGAGGAGTCTACTCACTCAACACATCTAGGCATTACTTACACACCCTATTCATCAAACCTTTCAACTTACCCAAAACTCAAAATGGCCAAGTAGGGTTCTACCATCAATATCATAAAACAACAATGAAGCTCATTCATACTAAAGACAACATCAAGGTCTAGCATATAAAGTCGCAAAAGACAAGCAATACCGGAATCTAATAAAGCATAAAACACATACCTGAGCCATTAGGAGGAACTTGATTACCCTCACTTCTCATAGCCTTTGCATTTGGACAATCACTCATTTTATGACCACTTTCACCACAATTAAAGCAACCTCTTTGCCGGCCAAACATCTACCCTCATGTCTGTTTCAATTCTACAAGGTCAGATCAAGACAATTCTAGACCATTTCAACCCATATCATCTACTTTTATGGGATCTACCAACCAATCATATCTAGGTATTATCTAAATACCCTACTCAAATTGACCATAATTAAGATCAATCTTAAAAGATAACTAACTCTTTGAAGTTGGTCCACACCTAAACATATCTCCCCCACCTTAGCTAGGTGGTACATGCAACCCTCAAAGTCAACTTTAAGACAAAACATAATCTAGACTTATAGCATAGGTTTTCCCCCTTCCACTCTCGTATAGGCTCATTTAGGAACTAACAAATTTACTATATGGGTTCTACAATTACATATGAGCTTAACACTAATACTACCAATCCATGCTAAGGATGACATCTAAATCTAACATATCAAGTCCTATCTAGTCACGTAGCCATGATTGGTATCACAACCAACATTTTCTCCCTCGCTCCTTGTAGCATGAGCCCTTCGAGTAGCCATATCCCGAAGACCATCGGATAAGGAGAAAGACCTTATAGATCTAAACTCAATGGCACAACTTAGAGAATGAAGAAATGAGATTTCCTAATCATCTAATAGCTTCCTATTCAGAAATGTGGCGCGCTTCAGACTTATGAACAAGACTCTACTAGACGTGGTTTTGAGACAATCCTAGAATCATTCTAAACCTTGTGCTCTGATTTCCAAATTTGTCACGACCCAAGGGTACACCCTAGATGTAACATGGCGTACTAGACCCCGGAAGGCCTAACATAAGCCACTTAGAATATCATAACATAAAGTAAATAGAAATGATGAGGAAATTTTAAAACATTTTTCCATACAATGGAAGTCTTTTATAAAAGCAAGTGGAAGTCTATAACACTTTGTCTCAAACCATCTAATACAACTTGAATAACTCTTTGGGACGCAACCCATACAATAGTATAAAACATAAAGAAAAGACATAAAGGAAAGGTGATCACATCCTCGATGCTATGAGGACTCACCAAGTGTAATGACCCGAGAGCACCCCCTAGTCGTTACTAGTGTATTCGACCTCGAAGAGGTCTTATACAAGCCCTTAGCATTCGTCATAGCATGTATCATAGAATAAAATCATGGAAAATTTAAAACTTTTACTTTGGAAGTTCAACTTCACTTCATATATGAAAAACAGACTATAACTTCGTCACAATGTACCATCTAGACATAGAAGTATCGAAAATGGGACTTAGCCCTTACATCAATAAGAAGTCTTGAAATTAGGAAAGTACAACAATGTCTTTCAACATAAGCAAAGAACTAAACATAGAAGCTAGATCATAGGGTCTTGTCCTCGGACTTGAGGACTCACCAACTTGAGGAAGCAACTCCAAGTGTCTTGAGAAGTAAGCTTGAATCCTCAACGGCCCGAACCTAAATGTTTGGGGGAAAAGGGAGAAAATATGGGTTAGTACAACACACGTGGCTGAAACTAAAAGAGGCATTAAGTCTATATCTAAAAGTACTAGAAACAAGAGACTTAGCAAACAGACTTTGTAATCAAGGGGGTCTATATTCGTCAAATAGACCAACACTAGTCAACCCAGAATTATTAAGTGCGCTAAAGTGGGAATTACATAACATAGATAGTAATATCCAACACGCAACTAACCGCATAAAAATCCAGAACAAACATATTAGTGAACTGGCTCTTCATTTAGGTTAAGCAACATCAAGAAATAAGAATAGGAAGTATTAAGAGGTTAGAATACTTAGATTTAGAAGTAGTTTCAGAAAAGAAATATCGAAGACTAAATTTTTTCCTAAGCTTTGATCAAATGCATTACCACTTATGGCGCAATAGTAAAAATAGTCTTTTAAAAAGTTCTTATATGGCTCCAATTTGTTATACTAAGTTGTTCTAACTTTATTAATGCATTCTTTTGTAATACTACCAATCCGCTATTTGGGTCTTCTCCTGTTATTAGGCTATGTATTTTATTAGTGAAATTAAAAGGGTTTGGTCTCATATTCACTAGTTCTTGAAATTCTTGAGGGTAAACTACTTTGTACGCTTCCCACACTCCTTTAATTGATTCTCCTAAAAATGTTTCCATATACCTATACCTAGTTTCTGCATCTGTTTCACTATAATGATGTATATAATCTGCTACTACTATTCCTTTCCACACATCTATTACTACATTCCATAATTGAGGGTCATGGGCTGCTATATTAAGTATTTTTCCTCTATCTCCTCCATCTTGGAGTTTGATAGGGTCTTCTATTGGCATTCTTATTCCTATGGGTATGTGGCCGGGTCTTGTCTATAGACCTTTCTTAATTTGTTTTGTTTCTTTATAAAGATTTTCTAGTTGGTTATTTATTATTTCTAGTGGATTGCTAATTATTTTATTTGCTACTATCGTTTGTACTTTAGAAATTATGTCTAGTTGTTGATTTTTCAGAAAATCAAAATTTTGTTCTATTTTTTCTAGTGATTTGTTTTGTTTATGTTGTAGGTTTTCTACGGTTTCTATCAGCTTTAGGAATCTATCGTCTTTGGACTGACTATGTTCTGCTAAATTTATTATTAAATCGGTAATAGTATTTAAATGTTGATTATCACTATGTAAGATATGGTCTCCTTCCGTGAAGTTACACTTAAGTATTGATCCAAATTTTAGTCTTCGATATTTCTTTTCTGAAACTACTTCTAAATCTAAGTATTCTAACCTCTTAATACTTCCTATTCTTATTTCTTGATGTTGCTTAACCTAAATGAAGAGCCAGTCCACTAATATGTTTGTTCTGGATTTTTATGCGATTATTTGCGTGTTGGATATTACTATCTATGCTATGTAATTCCCACTTTAGCGCACTTAATAATTCTAGGTTGACTAGTGTTGGTCTATTTGACGAATATAGACCCCTTTGATTACAAAGTCTGTTTGCTAAGTCTCTTGTTTCTAGTACTATTTTTGTACATCCAGAGTCTACTAGAGCTAAAGATTCTATTTCGCAGTCTTGAATCCTTATTCTTGTTAATATTTTGATAGTATTTATTTTCTTATCTTCATTACAAATTAATCCCTCAAATGATTTATAATCTTCCTTTTCATTTAAGAGTTCGATTTCTTCTTCTGGCGTTTCATTTTGGTTGGTTCCTTTTTCTACTTTTTCTTTTCCCTTTTCTAATTTA
>JAJONZ010000459.1:0-161783 GCA_029582445.1 Solanum paucissectum | reverse complement strand
AGGGGTTGCAGTGGTGAACCACGGACCACCAGCACGGGCCGTGGTCTGACCTACGGTCCGTGGATGGTGACCGTAAGTTGCACCTGCAACTTCTCAAAATCTGCATTTTTGGTCTGTTTCAGATACGGGGTGTTACAACTCAAGTCTAATTTCACAATTCACATTCTTAGGTCCGATTTTGATCCTTTTGGTATATGAACTTGGAATTTGGACCCCAACACTTTGAAATATTTCAAGTTGGACTTTCTTCTTTTTCATTTCTCGTATAGAATATATTGTGTCTTGAACAAAAAAAACTTTTATTGCTTTCTTTCTGTACAGACAAAACTTTTTGTTGTTCCATTTTGTTGTAAGATAGCTTCTCCACACAAGTTTTGTGGTAAAACTGAACTTATAAGTAATGCATCCCTCATTTCCTTCATAGTTCATTTTTTTATCTTGCAATTCCATTAGATTAAGGTGAGTATGATAGTAGTTTGATGGATAATTCCACTTCTCAAACATATTTCGACAAAAGGAGATTTATACACTCCATCCCTATAACTTCTTATCTTTTTCCCAACTGATTTTCAACTTCAATTTTGTATTGCCTAGACATTTCTATTGCTTCATCCTTACCATTCAACAAATAGACATAATTTTTTTTAATTTTGCTGAAAATTCAATGTTCATATCTTTGCCAATAGACTTTGGTTAGCTGAAGAAACAGTGGTTACTAATAGCTTTTTGTGTGCTTTGCATCTCTAATTTCTTAAAGCTACTAGTATCTTTTTGTGTATGACATGCTTCAACTTTTGTTGGAATATTTTAAATTTTACCTCTTGTTTTAAGCCTGAGCAGGTAATTAACTTCAAAAATAAGATGGTTGTTTGTATATATAATTTATAACTAGTCAGATGGAAGGCTTTCTCTACCTTCTGTTTTTACTCAAATTTGATAAATATGATTTTCTTTATTTTTTTGTAGATATGACATGAGGCAGAGGTCGAGGTAACACAAGTTGTGTAAGCAAGATGTCAACTGCAGGTCGAGGTGGCACAAGTCGAGTTAATAAGCCTACTGTTCCCATTCCCATAATTAGTTCTCAACGAGGTAGTATCAGCTCCTCTAGTCGATCAAATTATATCATTGAAGTTCCAACATTAGTTCCTACTACTTCATCTCCTGTTCAAACATCAGGTCACGGCAGTACCCCACCAGTTCATCCTGAACCAGCCCCTGTAATACCTAATAGGAGCAACACAATAGGTGAGGGTGCATCCAGTGGCGGACCCAGGATTTTCGTTAAGGGGGTTCAAAAAATAAAAGTATAAACGTGTAAATAAGCCAACAAAATAAAATTTCAAGGAAGTAGTAGTATATAGTTTATAGGTACAATTTTTAGGAATGGGAGGATGGGACCCTTGAATTTTTTGGGTTTAAAATCACATTTTATTAAAAAAAAAAAAAAAACTAAAAAAAACTGAAAGTAAAAAACCAAAAAATAAAACGCTAACCCAAGGATTTGATCCCTGGACGTCAGACTTAATTTTGAAGGGAGCTGCCGCTGGGCTATCTCCTTCACCTTGTCAATGAGAGGGTTCAAAATATATATATCCACATAAATCCAGAAAATTTACCTTATATATACAGTGTAATTTTTTATCGAGGGGGTTCGGGTGAACTCCCTGGACAACACGTGGGTCCGCCCCTGGGTGCATCCACTGACCAGAGAAACGTAATCGGTGACTCTACATCTAGTCAGAACAACACAGTAGGTGAAGGTGAGAGCAATAATAACCCTGGACAGCGGACGCTTGTGTTTCTTTTTCCTACCGGGTTAGTTTGTGCTTGCATTATTATTATTATTATTCTTATTAATATAGTGCAAATTTCTTTGTCGTAGAGTTCATGTAATAGCTTCAAATTTTTTAGGTTGGAACCTTCAAGTACTTGCTCTCACCGAATGTGTGAGTCTTTCAAGAGTGAGCTTGATCCTAAGGGAACTAATTGGAAAAATGTCCCACAACAAACAAAGGATTTTTATCTAGGTGAATTCGAGGTATAATATTTTACCATTTTAATTAAGAAGTTTCATCACTTTTATAGTTTGGATACCGATGTTGTTAATTATAAAATTATTTTAGAAGGAATTCTATTGGGATCCTTCCATTGATAGTGAAGTGAAGATACAATGGCGTAGGAAGGCAGCGAGAAGGTACTGTGATTTCATTTTTGGCTTAAAAAAAAAAAGGAAAACGACCAAAATATAATCGAGAAGAAACATGGGAAAGTTGGATGAGTATTTGGAAAAGTCCTGAGGTTACAGAAAAATCAAATATAAATTCAAGAAATCGTTGTGGCGGTGAGAATGCAGTTGCCAAGGGAACTCACACAGGAGGCTCTATTACCATTGGAGAGCATCGCAAGAGACTTGTAAGTATATTTCACGCACCATAATTTACTTGTGTGAGAGTGACTACTTCCAACTGAGTTAGCATTCAGCTTTTATCTCTAAGGATGTTCTGGCGTTTTGAACGGGAGAAAGCCTCTGTTAATATCGATATAGGGGTGATGTAGATGTGTCTCCTAGCTAACCTTAATCTGTTATGAAATAACAAATAGTGTCTGTTATGAACTAACAAATACTTAAGTCTTTTAGCACAGAACCATTTCTGCTAATACATCATTAAGTTTTACATGTGTTTCAGTCTCACACACATATGGCCTCAAATTACACTATACCATGTTTTTATATTTTCATGTATTTTAAATTTTTTTCTTGTATCGGCTATTAAAAATGGTCGAGATCCAACAGCAAGTGAGATACATTTGCACGTCCATACACATGGTCATGATGGAAAATCTTTTGTTGGTGAACGAGCTCGAGTCGTGCATGTAAGTTGAATATTCTATAATTATATTCACTTTATATATATATATATATATATATATATATATATATTCTATTATTGTATTCACTTTATAAGTCTAAACCAGTAATATTAGAAGCTTCCTCAATTGTTCTGTACTCTCTAATGGTATTGGAATGTTGAACTTTGCATATGAGTGTTACAGAGGTGCAATTCAAAGATTTAAACATATCAAAAGTGTTGTAAAGCTCTTGACTATCATGTATTATAGCTTAGACTGTTCTTGACCATTCCTTTTTAAAGAAAAAGGCATTGTAGCCATCTCCCCCAGGTGTTTTCTAATCATTGATCCCCTTTAGCGCTACCGTTATCTCCTCCTTTGTGGCTGGTGCTATTAGTTTCAATTCTTGTGTTCTTTTTAGTCTTGGTCTACTGCTCATTATGTCTCTTCTTACTTCTGATAACACAGGAGTTGATGATCCAAGTAATTGCCTATATCTCTTCTTACTCCTCAAATAGTTTAGGAGAATGGTGAACATTGATCAGATGTAGTTGCATTTATTTAAGATTCTCTTTGCGTGCTGAACCTTATTTGTGACAAATGAGAATTTATTCATGTTTAATTTTTTAAGTGGTGTTTCAGTCCTATCGATTTCATTCAAATTCTTTCCATTCCTCTTGCCTGACTTTTGTTTTCTCCATTCCCTTATGATGATTGGCATGAAGCTTTTATGATTTGTTAAGTGGTTTTGAAAAAACTGATAGTTACTTGCCCCTTTTGGCGACATCTCCTCAAAAGGGAATGGAGATTTCTTGTGAACTTGATGTCTTGATTTTATATTGTTATTGTGTTTATTTTATACAAATCAAGATAAATTGCTCTATCTCGATCTAGAAAACATTTTTCATTTTATGAGGGCGTCATTATTCATTCAACTGCCAAAGGATATTGGGGGAATCATGAGGAACATCATCAGATGTTTTGCAGTTTTAGATAATACATCAATGAGTCTAAAGCCCTTGAATTTGAGCAACTTGGTTCATATTCTCTTGTTTCCAGTTTAATCATCTTGAGGGCATCATTGTCGACTGTGTGTAATCGCTCTCCACTATCAGACTGACTATCGATGATAGAGTCCACATAGAAAGATGAAACAGCAGAGGAGCATTAATCATTGAATGGGAGTGATTTGTGAGCCACACATATGGCATGTAACTTTCAACACCCAGCTTCAAGTTTGGTCAGCTTTTTATGTTTTTCAGCTGCTGCTTGGTGCCAGTTTCTGCTGCTTCAGTACTTAAGTCCCTCTCTATAGTCATAATTTCCAATACTTCTGAACAAAAGAGAAGTTCCATTTAGAGAGTTGTGTTATCCTTCTCTATACACTTAAACTTGACAAGGATATCAGGATCAGTAGAAGTAGGCGTTTCAGCTTTACCAGCCTCCACTTATGTCTGGAGCTTAAGTAGCTATTTCTCAAGTGCAGTTTTTTGAGATTTCAATTTATTTTTTCTGCCACGGCATCTTTAATCATTTTCTATTTCTCAACTCTAGCTTGTCTCAACTGCCTGATACATTCCTTGAGTGCACCATCGAAATGACTGACATGGACATGTGAAGTAAAGTTCTGTTGCACAACTGCATCTAGTTATTATTTTGCTGATATGATGTTGGTTTTGTTTGAAATTTACTGTTGTGAACATTGTATTGCTCAATATGGCTGTTTTTGTTCTTACACTTTTTTAAAACTTAATTTTTTAAATACATGAGCACTCACTATTGTTAGTGGAGTTTGGTTGTGTCAATTGTTGTTATTAATAATAAATTTCACTAATTATCACTCTCTTTTGCACGAAAAATATCAAGAAATATTACAGAACCAAACACAAACTCAATCTGATGTTGATCAATGGAAAGCATATTAGCAAGCTGCAGCACGGGAAAATATAAGAAGGATATATGATCTTGGAGCTCAAGGAAAAGTATTTTATGGACCAAATATTCGTGTCTCTTCTGGATCTGATGTTTCGGGCTCAGCATCATGTCCAAATGCTCAATAAATACCGACATAAAATGTGGATGAGTTGATGATGCGAATGATTCCTTCGCTAACTAATCACTTGCTTCCTATATTTGTTGAGCATGTACGTGGGTTTATTTCTCCAGCCGCATCTCAGCCTGATTCTTCTACCAACCATCCATCAACTATTGCACATGTAATTCCTGCTCCAGCTGCAGCAAATAATGATGAGGATCGTGCATCGGTTTTCGAGGAATGATTGTGGCTCTCTAGCCTCTCTTAATTAGTTTTGTTGGCTAGAATTTGTTGCAAATACTTTCAGCCATATATTTTACTTGAAATTTATCTTTAGGGATGTTTTGAACTGTGTAATATAATTTGCACTTAGCTATGTACTTTTGATCTTGTAGAATATTAATTTCTATAAATTAAGTTAATTTTGTGATTATATATTATGTGTTTGAACGTGTGCATATAAAATATTGACGGATTTGTGAAAAATTATTTTCGTCACTACAAGAATGTCAACAAAATTAGCGACAAATATTTGGTCGCCCAATATGATAAGACGACGAAATAATATAAATAATAAGCGATAAATTTAAAATACAAGGACTGATTTTTTTGTCATTAAAGAAAGACAAAAAATTATCAAAAAATGGCTACGGAATTAGCGACAAAAATTTGGTCACCAATAAGATGACAAGACGAAATACGTTACAAAATCAGCTACATATATTACAAAAATAGTGACAGATTTGTTCGTCGCTAAGCTTGCCAACGGATAACTTCCGTCGTGCATCCGTCACTAGATTTGTGACGGATTCAATTTTTTCATTGTCAAATGGTTAGCTATGCAGAATATAGCAACAAGCAATATTCCGTTGCTAAACCAAAATAGTGACGGAATAAGCTATTTAGCGATGGATTTTCTCTATCGCTAGACACCATTTTTTTTGTAGTGATATCAAATGCAATTGTCTATAAAAGTTCTGAGATACTTTTTTACCACCACGAGATGGTGTTGATTTCATATCACAAATGTCTATTTAAAACATTTCTAAGGAATTAGAATTCCTTTCAACAGATTTATAAGAATGCTTAACATACTTAGATTCAACACAAATTTGAAAGTTTTATTTATTGCACTCAAAGTTAGACAAAACTTCTACGTTGATCAGTTTTCCTTACAATGTTTTGTAATTGACATATCCTAGGCGTTCATGTCACAAATCGTTTGACTCAAGCACGTAAGAACAAATAAAAATATTGAGTTTGAAACGCCCTATGTGAGGTAGTTTTTTTCTCACAAATATTTTGTTCTACTTAGTGTAGCAATCTCTTGTAAGTATGGAGAAATGAAGGATTGTATTGATGATTATAATGTTGAGTTACAAGCTCCTTATATAGGAGAAGAGTCCTATTCTAGTTATACTAGGAATCCTACTACAACACAATTATTTACATGAGTAGTATTGTATTACAAGTCAAATACCTTATCCTAGTTGACTCCTACAATATTCAGTAGCTTAGTCGTACATAACTTAGGATTTAGTAGTCTAGTCCTAGTATGACTCTAACTCTAACTCGTCAGCCTGCTTCGATGGACTTGTTCCTTCGACATGTTCCATCAGTCTTCAAGCTTCCTTCAACACTTCCCCTCAAGCTAGTGAGTGGAGGAACTGTACCTCCTAGCTTGCTGTGAAAACCAGAGAAAACCTATTTTGTTATGGCTTTGGTATGAATATTAGGTAGCTGATCCTTAGACTTCACAAACTGAGTAAGAAGTTGTCCCCCAACCACTTTCTCACTAACAAAATGATAGTCCATTTCAACATGTTTGGTTCTAGCATGCATAACTGGATTAACTGTCATGTACAAGGCACTCATATTATCACAATACAACATAGGAACAGATTGAAGGAATACTCCAAGGTCATGAAGAAGATACCAAATCCAAGTCATTTCTGTGGCAGTGGAGGCTAGTGCTCTATACTCAGCTTCAACACTCGATCGGGCTACTGTGGTATGTTTCTTGGAGGTCCTAGAAATACAATTTGCACCTAGGTAAATGCTATAGACTGTAGTTGATCTCCTAGTTGTGCTACAACCTCCACAATTAGCATCTGAGTAGCCATACAACCTATATGGTAATTGTGAAATAATTCTGAGTCCAAAGTGTAGAGTACCTTTGATGTACCTGAGAATCCTTTTTACCCTTTGAAGAAGTTCAATGTTTGGGCTTCGCATAAACTGGCTTGCTAAATTCACCGCATGAGTGATATCAGGTCTTGTGAGGGTCAAATATTGAAGGCTCCCTACTATGATTCTGTACAAGGATGCATCTACAAGACTTCCCATAGCTTTCATGCAAACTATGCTTTTGAGCCAAAGGAGTGGCTACAACCTTTGCCAAAGTCATCTCTGTCTTGGCCAGTAGCTCAGCAACATACTTGCTTTGATTTAAGTGAATTCCACCTTCGAAATACTTCACCTCAACTCCTAGAAAGAAGTGTAAAGGGCCAAGATCATTCATAGCAAACTCCTTCCCAAGTGGTAGAACCAACTCTGAGACATGAGATGGATTACTTCATGTGACAATAATATCATCCACATATAACAATAAAAATATTTTGCCTTTGTGAGTTTGCAAAGTAAATAAGGAAGGGTCGGCCTTACTACAAATGAAACAAATGTGTAAGAGATGCATGCAAAACCTATCAAACAAGGCTCTTGGTTCTTGTTTAAGACCGTAAAATACCTTTTTAAGTAGACAAACATGCTAAGGATACTGGGGATCAATAAAACCAGGAGGTTGACTCATGTACACCTCCTCTTGTAGGAAGCCATGGAGAAAGGCATTTTTGACATCTAGTTGTCTAACTTCCCACTTTAAACTGACAGTTATGGATAGAACAACCCTAATAGTTGTGTCTTTAACCACATGACTAAATGTTTCTTCAAAATCTATCCCTTCAAGCTGCGAGAATCCCCTTGCCACAAGTCTAGCCTTGTATTTATCTACTGTCCCATCAGCTTTTAATTTCATATTGAACACCCATTTTAAGCCAACCAAATTTATACCAGGAGATTTGGGCACCAAAATCCATGTCTTGTTAGTATGTAAAGCATAAATTTCTTCCTGCATTGTTGCAAGCCAATGAGGTGATCTTAGTACTTCCTTAGTAGTAATTGGTTCTCTCACAATATTTGTGCTGCTACGAGCAACAAGTGACAAGTGATGTTCCTTCGCCTTGTGCCTGGTGATCATATGATGCCCTTGTGGTGCAGGAAGTACCTCAACTGGTACATCAACCAAGGTAGTTGACTGGAGTGTAGCATTGTCAGGTTGATGGTCAACTGGTACATCAACTAAAGTGAATGTTTGATGATGCTCATTAGCTGGACATGTAAGTGCAACCTATTACTCACTGCTACTGGAAAATTCAAAATCTGCAGGTGGAGTTTCAATACTATTGTATGGATCATCACCTTCAAATTGTTCCTCAGCATCTGATCCTGCGCCTGAGAGGTCAATAGTACTCTCATCATCAAGGAGTATATGAGTTGAAGTAGCATTATCACTATTAATGTGTGGACTAGCAGCCTGTACTTCCCCTGAATCAGAATTATCATATGCCTGCAGTTTAGAGAAAGATTCAACAAAGTTAGCAAGATGAGGTGAGACATCAATGTTAGTCTGAGATTGCTTTGGAGACACATAGGGTAATGTGTTTTCATCAAACAGAACATGTCTGGATATGTAAACCCTCCTTGTAGAGGGATGACATCATTTATATCATTTGTGTATGTTGTTGTACCCTATGAACACACAAGGGTAGGTCTTTGGACTGAACTTATTGTTACCCTTGATATATGGAAAACATCTACACCGAAACACTTTTAGGTTGTTGTAATTAGGTTGTTCCCCATACAACTTATCAAATAGAGTTACCATCTTTAGGACTGATGAAGGCAATCTATTGATGAGGAATACTGTAGTGAGGAAAGCCTCAACCCATAGAAACAAAGGTAGGTTAGCATGAAGTAGTAGAGTTAAGCAATCTCCACAATATGCCTATGTTTTCTCTCTGCAACTCCATTTTGTTCAGGTGTTTTAGGACATGAAATATGTCTCACAATGCCATAATCTTCCAAATGCTTAATAAAGTCTATTTGGATAAACTCACCACCTCCATCACACTGAAAAATCTTAATCTCTTTAGAAAATTGTTTTTCCACCATTTTCTGGAATTTTACAAAGACCTCATAAAATTCAGATTTCTTTTCAGTGGATAAATCCATGTATATCTTGTGTGATCATCAACAAAAACGACATAATATTTCAAATGTTGGGAAGATTCGACAGGTGCAAGTCCCCATAAATGACAATGGATTTTCAATAAAGGTTCTTTCTCAATTTTATTTCTCAAACCAAATGGAAGTTTACAACTCTTTCCCAACTGACAACTAAAACAGACAGTATGCCTTTTATTCCAACTACTAATATTGATGCAACTATTACTATTCAAAACTTTTAAAGATTTCAAACTAGGGTGTCCTAATCTAGTGTGCCACGTGTTGTCTGACGTGTTCCAATCGTGTGCAGAAGTTAAAGCATAGAGATTGTTATCTTCCAAAGCATAGAGTCCATTCATTTTAGTTCCCTTGGTCAGCAGTGTCCTTGTCTTCTTGTCCTTTACAAAACAATTAGTTTCATCAAATTCAAGAGTGCAATAATTATCCTCTACAAGCTTACTAACTGAGAGTAATTTTTTATTAATCTTAGGGACTACAAGAACTTCTTTTAACTTTAGACCTAATCAAGATATGTTCCCAACATGTGTTATATCTAACTTTGATCCATTCCCAATAATGATTTTATCTGGTACATTGTAGTGTTTAAGATCAGTTAGGATACCTGAGTTATGTGTCATATGGCTACTTGCTCCTGAGTCGACATACAAGGTGTCATCAGTAGTGTTTTGTAGATTAGTAGCAACCAATGTCTGTGGTAGCTCATCTGCAGCTTGGTAAGAGTAATCCCACCAGTAAAAACACTTAAGAGCAGTATGGTTATTCCTACCACAAATTTGACATGCATCAATATTGTTCCTCTCATGACTTCCACTTGAAGGACTGTTCTGAGGACCTGGTCCGTTTCTGCTGTTATAAGAACATGTTCCTTGTCCATCAGACTTAAAGCCTCTTCCTCTGGAATTGAAATTATTGTTTCCTCTTCTTTGAGAGTAGTTTCCTCTTCCCCTGCCTCTTTGGGTAGAGAATGCCATGTTATGGTTTTGTTGAGGCACTTCTTCTTCATCCTCCCTCATATTAAAACCCCTGAGAGCATTAACAAATTGATTAAGAGTAGGATATGATGTCTTACCTAGAATGACAGTCCTGAAGGTCTTGTACTTAAGACCTAGACCTCTAGCAAAATTAATCACTTAATAACTTCATCTATAGGCTTGTGAATGGTTGCAAGGCCATCACATATGACTTTGAATTCCTTAATATATTCGTCAATTGTTTTGATTCCTAGCTTCAAACTTTGTAGTTGTTGTTTGAGCTGGAACTCCTTATCTTTTGTTGCTTGAAGATAAGCTTCTTCCAAACATTACCACATCTCCTTGGCAGTTGAGCAGCCTATGATCAAGTACATGCTTTCTTCTGTCAAGGTGCCATTTTGATGTTTTGTATTGCGTAATCAACGACACAACTTCCGGTACGAGTGTCTACGAATCGTTCAATAGTATAGTAACCCAACCAAGGGTTGGGGTCGTGTCCCAAGGGAGCAATTTTGAGAATTAATAGAAATATAAAATTTAGTTCTAACTAGTCGTAGCTAAAGACATTAACGATTAAAAACATTGTAAATTAAAAAGGGGGACACCAAAGTGTCAAATAACAATTTGGAGGTTTTGTCACAACTATAGCAAAAACAACAAAAATAACAAGAAAATCAAGTATGGGGAAGACTTCTTGGGGTGTGACCGCAATACAAGTTGAGATAAATAGTTGGGTACATGCTTTCGATAGGAAATTTGCAAGATAATAGTGACTAGGCTAAGCTTTAGATGGAAATAAGTTCCCTCTGGAGTAACTTACCCCGTTTCAAATGCATTCCTCTCGGACACCCATTTGCTGCATGAAGGCCAGCCTACACTTTACCCCACTCACTCTCTCGAGCTGAGTTTTAGGATATGGGACTAGGGCTCACCCTCTCGGGATGAACCTCAAGTTGACACACTCCTTAGGCTATCAGTCTAGCGGTCTTGGTTTCGCGACTTCCCTCTCGGGCAAGCCGAAAATACATGGGTGGCTTTGTACTTGCAACTACAAACCCATTAAATTAAACCACAACCACTAGGTGAAATCACCATTAAAATACATCTAACCTATCAGCAAGCAAGACCCAACAATAATATCAACACATATTTGCTAAATCACACCTTAAGAATGGGGGTTTTTAGCCACACATCAAGAGATATAAATTTATACCTTTAGTGATGTTGAAATCAAATGGGTATAGAGAAATAAGTCTTGATTTGAGCAAAGAAAGAAGAATCAAAGAGAACCACTTCCAAATTGAAAGAGGTGAAACGCTTTTCTTCTTCAAGTCTTCAAACCCTTACAAACTTGAGAGTAAAATAAAAGTACTAAAAATTATATTGTTCTAAAGCTGATACTAAAAATGTGATTCTAAAATTTGTGATACTAGGCTATAACTCCCAACGAGTATTTATAGCTTTCAAAAATTTGTGATGTAGCGGATCATTCGATGACATTAGTCGGAATCACCGATCAACTTGGCAATTCGCCCTTTGATGTAGTTTATCGCCATCTTGCACCTTCCATCGGCATCGTCGTGCTCTGGGTTATTGGGCGACATAGTACTGCTTCACGGAACTCCTCGGTGATGCGTCAACTGCTCTTTTTTTCTGACGACTTGATCCTTTCATTCAGGGCTCCGCACACTGGAACAAAAGGCGAAATGAGACCCTTCGACGATTCGGCAAGTGAACTCAGCGATCCTCAGATCTTCATTTTCTTGTTCTTTTAAGCCTTTTCGTTCCTTTTTGTGAAAGAGTGTCCATGCTTTCCTTCAAACTTCAAATACCTGAAACTTAGAGGTTTTCATAGATATTGAGATAAAATAAGCATTTGAGGACAAAATTTCAATTAAAATTTTAGCCCTAAATGAGTCCAATTTGTGGACTCATCAACACAGTTGTTCAAAAAGGGTCTCTCAAACATTGCTACACAAGACTCAATCATGAATGTACACAACAAGACTTCAAACTACTTATGCGAAGATTCAATTGTGTACTCAAAGATTCAAGTTGTGACACACCATTATCAACGGTTCTCATGCTCACAATACTTTCTACTAATGCAAATTCAACTCAACGAAAGTATCTAAATGCCCTTACACAAAGAATGATTCCATATTCACACACAGAAGTTAATCAATTTAAGACCAGGAATCAGTTGTAACGCTCACACTCAATAAGAAGAACACAATGCATGTTTTCACCCATAGGTTTACCCTTATTTTCCAATCGACTTTCGGTTCGGCTTACTCAAGATCAAAAAGGTCTTCAAAGCTTGTAATGGGGCTGAGTGCGAAAGTATGGTCATTTAGGCTCAGTGACTTCTTCATCCTCGTGAGATGTGGTGTTCTCAAAATATCCTTTTCTTTTCCCTTGTCATTTTTTCTTCCAGTGCTTCTAAGTCATCCTTTCATTCATTCTCCATGTATTGCTTGGAAACCCAACTCCTTTTGCACCTTTATTCAAAAAATTTATATATATATACACTTTTTGTTAGAAGGGTTTCCATTTTGTTTTGCAATACTATGGGTTAGAGAGACTTTTTCTTGCACTTCTTGACTTCTCCTTCTCCTTTTTACCAGACCCCCAACTTAAGCTTTTGGCCTAAGTTGGCTATTCACTAAACCACAAATCAAGAGGATTATAGGTAGTGGGTCAAGTAAGGTCTAAGGTTCATCAAGTTCCTTCCAAAGAAATGTAAGGTTCAAGGGGTGTTCAAAAGAGTTTCACATGCTCACGAGTAGGCCACAAAAGAGGTATCTGTTAGATTTGGCTCACACTCTTTAAAGTTAGCTAAGATCATCTCAAGAGCACACCTTTCTAAATCAATCAGACTAACGGGGAAAATTCTAGGTTTATTCATGCATAGTTCAAAGTAAGCTAATCACACAAGGCATCGACAGTTAAGTCAAACAAGACTACACGCTTTCGCTAGTGTACAACGGTCATTACAAGAGAATCAATTCGATAAATGGCTAATCACAACAAGATGCAAAGAGTTCACATATTGTGTATGCAACTTTATTTTGTCTCGTCGTAGCCGCACATTCATGTTCGTTCGATTGAGAGCACTATTCAAGTCATCAATATTGATCGAAACCGAGACTTAAATTTTGCAAAAGAACAGCCACTTTCAAAACAAGCGGTGGCGAAATTGTTTGAAAATTAATTTTTTTGGGAAGGCTCTAAATTTGCGTCAATTAAAATAAAAAAGGGGAGCCATGAGCTCAAACATCCACGAAAGGCAATATATAAAACAATTAAAAACAGACAACCCAAATATACACAAAAACACAAATATACATAACAGGCAAACAAGGTGGGCCTCACCCCACCATAAATAAATGTGTTTTTCCTCAAATGCAAATGATGAATATCCAACATTAAAAAAAATAGAGAAGGAGGTAAAGAGGGGATCATGTCTACACGCTTATTCCATCTGTCGGGGAATCGTTGCCCAATGCATTAGCCTGGATTTCGATAATGGTCCCAAGATTATCATTTTGGGTCGCATAGTGTTCATTTGCCCTAGATTCTGCAGCGATGTTAGCCGCAACCATTCTGCCCACTTCATGGCCCGCCAAAAAGGAGTCTATAGCTGTGTAGAATCCACGTTTCCACGAAGGAATAGTGGGGTCAATGGGGATCCTCTTGCTGATACTTGCTTTCTTACTCTCTTTTCTTTCTTTGGCCAGTTCTGCTATCTTTTCATCTCTTTTAAAATCTTGTGATCTTACATGTCGGGGTGGCATGTCCCTTCCTCCAACTTTTGATCTAGCCATTTTTGTAAACCACTTCGAGATAATGTTAGAACATATTTGACAACCAAAACAAAGATTTTTATCTGCAGAAAGAAAAGAGAATCCATTTGGCGTGCCGCCGAATACACTCGGCGAGCCACATACAATCCGCCGAAGGTCATAGTGCAGAAGGAGTTGGGGGTGCAAACAAAGGGCGATTAAGATGTCATTCGGCGAGTCGCCGAGTGCACTTGGCGATCGTGTGCTTCTCGCTGAAAGATACAAATCGATTAATACATGTAGCATTCAGTTAACGGCGAAATGGGGGCGTTAGGTGAACCGCAGAGCAGTTCGGCGAGCTCTACTCAGCTCGCCAAACAACCCAATCGTGTTTATTTTCAACCCATTTCTTTCAAATTCAACCCTTCAACCTCGCAACCCCTGATAACGCAGTTTAAGCCTCTTAAAGCATAAATTCAATAAAGACCCATAGTAATTTTTACACACCCATAGCCAAATAAGTCGACCCAAAGCACAATTGAGTGGGATTCTACCAGTTATGCAAAAAGAATTGAATCATAATCTATAATATATGTAATCCCATCAATTCAGAAACTCAATAGAGGTTCAACAATATCTACATTATGCAAATGAGTACAATTTTAATAAATTAAATGCGGGGTTCGGACTACCAACCTTTGATGCTGAACATATACTAATGAAGTGGTAGGCAACAAGTTAATCCTAGTTCGAGCACAGATCAGTGAAACAAAAATACTCCAAAAGTGCAGGAAATATAAAAACTAGAGTGCTGATGTGAGTTTGGCAGGTGAATAGTGGGGGAAAATGAGTGAAGTTGAAACTTTTAAACCTTTGGCTTACAAAGACCGTCCAATTTTTGCCCACTCAGCGACGTTAGTCAAGCTCGCCTACTCACTCGGTGGAGCACTGATTGTTTAGTTTCTTCACCAAAATTTATAGAACCTCTAGTTTACGGAGGTCGAATCGGTGGTTTCCCTCGTGATCGCCGACATGGTCGGTGATTCGCCAATAATTTCCGAAGCTCACCGAGTTTTACAGACTCTAATGTTGACGATGTCTTGAGTCAAACAACGGATAATATCGGATTCACCGACCCTGTTGGTGACTCGTCGACTAAATCTGTTGCTCGCCAATATGCACTTTTCGTTTACTCTCCACACTTCCATCTGCACAACAAACACACCATTATTTCATCAAATCAAAAGTAAGCAATAAATGGTCTTTGGGTTGCCTCCAAAACAGTGCTTTAGTTAACGTCATGGCACAACACAAGTTCACCTTAAACCTCAATTTTGGGGTTGGCCATGGTATCACTCGGCAAACCCCCTTGTTGTCTCGGATTTAGGTGAGATGAGATACACCCAGCTGGGTCTCTAACTGCTTGATTGAAATTGAATGAGAGGTAACGGTCTGGCTAAGGGTAGATACATCTTCTTTCATGCCTTTTAGCATTTTGTCTGACCCTTCAACTTTGTTGAGGATGCGCGAGAGCATATCCTCAGACCTACCACCGTTCCAATCCTTTGGCTTCTGCCGCTCATAGGGAGGCACGTATCTATCCTTCTCCCCTTCCTTCCAATTTCGATTTTGGTCCCTCCATTCACAATCTCGGTCCTTCCAACCTTGGTTACCACCCTGCGTTGGGTAGTTTGAGCGGTAGCCACTGTGGTGGTTGGCTAGAAAATTTACCTCCTCGTTGTACAAGGTTTCAAACTTCCTATCCTCAGGATTAACACCCACGACTCCCACAACGTTGACAGCACGGGCATCGGCCCCTATGATGTTTTTGGATAAAATATCAAGTTGCATCATGATTTTGGCCATGTTTTGATCTCTCTCATTGTCTTTTTCAATTTGCTCTTTGGATAGCTTGAAAGTGAAAGGGGAGACTTGGTCCTCACGAGTATACCATGCTTTGTTGATGGTTGTCATACTATCTAAAAGTTGGGCTGCTACTGCATATGGCTGTTGCATTAAGCCTCTTGGCGAGAGTTGGTCAGCGACACCTTTGTTTACCGGATCCAAACTTTGGTAAAAGTATTGAAGTAGCACGTTGTCCGGCAACCTGTGGGTTGGGCATTGTAGCACCAACTTCTTTAACCTCAGCCAAGTTTCATGTAGAGGCTCACCTTCTAGACGTTTAAAGCTCTGAATGCTATCACGCAATGACATCATCTTTGAGGGAGGGAAAAATTGCACTTGAAATGCGGTTACCAACTCCTCCCAAGAAGTGATTGATTCACATGGTAGCTCAGCTATCCACTTGCAAGCCTTTCCAATCAATGAGAAAGGGAATAGCCTTAACCGGACCGACTCCTGAGAGATGTTTTTGAATGAGAATGGTCCACACACATCTATGAAGTTTCGAAGATGCTAGTGAGGATCCTCATGAGCCAGTCCGCTGAAAAGTCCCTTTAGTTGTAAGAGTTGCAACATGGTGCTCGTTATGTGGAACACTGCATTTCCCTCGGCTGGGGGTAAACGAATAACTCCAACACCTCCCATGAGATGGGGGCCATTGATGTTGGGCTCTTGGACATCGTTGAGATTTCCGATGTCATCTTGGTGGCCTACCTGGCTACCGTTTCTACCGTTAAAACTCATGCTTCCTGAAATATTTACACAGCAAACAAACAAAACTAAAAATTAGGTAAGTAGACTACAACTAAGAAGAACAAAAATTCTACTAATCTAAGAATTCTCAACTAACACCACTACCCGGCAGCGGCGCCATTTTGATGTTTTGTATTGCATAATAAACGACACAACTTCCGGTACGAGTGTCTACGAATCATGCAATAGTATAGTAACCCAATCAAGGGTTAGGGTCGTGTCCCAAGGGAGGAATTTTGAGAATTAATAGAAAAATAAAATTAAGTTCTAACTATTCATAGCTAAAGACATTAACGATTAAAAACATTGTAAATTAAAAAGTGGGACACCAAAGTGTCAAATAACAATTTGGGGTTTTTGTCACAACTATAGCAAAAACAACAAAAATAACAAGAAAATCAAGTATGGGGAAGAGTTCTTGGGGTCTGACCGCAATACAAGTTGAAATAAATAGTTGGGTACACGCTTTTGATAGGAATTTGCAAGATAATAGTGACTAGGCTAAGCTTTAGATGGAAATAAGTTACCTCTTGGGCAACTTACCCCGTTTCAAATGCGTTCCTCTCGGACACCCATTTACCGCATGAAGGCCAACGTACGCCTTACCCCACTCACTCTCTCGAGCTGAGTGTTAGGATATGGGACTAGGGCTCACCCTCTCGGGCTGAACCTCATGTCGACCCACTCCTTAGGCCATCAATCTAGTGGTCTTGGTTTCGCGACCTCCCTCTCGGGCAAGCTGAAAACACATGGGTGGCTTTGTATTTGCAACTACAAACCCATTAAATTAAACCCCAACCACTAGGTGAAATTACCATTAAAATACATCTAACCTATCAGCAAGCAAGACCCAACAATAATATCAACACATATTTGCTAAATCAAACCCCAAGAATGGTGGTTTTTAGCCACACATCAAGAGATAGATATTTATACCTTCAATGATGTTGAAATCAAATGGGTATAGAGAAATAAGTCTTGATTTGAGCAAAGAAAGAAGAATCCAAGAGACCCACTTCCATATTGAAAGAGGTGAAACCCTTTTCTTCTTCAAGTCTTCAAACCCTTACCAACTTGAAAGTAAAATAAAAGTACTAAAAATTATATTGTTCTGTGATACTAGGCAATAACTCTCAACGAGTATTTATAGTTTTCAAAAATCTATGTTGTAGCGGATCATTCGGCGACATTAGTTAGAATCACCGATCAACTCAGTTATTCGCCCTTTGATGTATTTATCGCGGTCTTGCACCATCCTTCGACATCACCGTGCTCTGGGTCATTGGGTGATATAGTACTACTTCACGGAACTCCTCGGCGATGCACCAACTGCTCCTTTTTTCCGCCGACTTGATCATTTCTTTCAGGGATCAAAACACTGGAATAAAAGGCGAAGTGAAACCCTTCGGCGATCCTCAGGTCTTCATTTTCTTGTTCTTTTCAGCCTTTTCTTTCTTTTTTGCGAAGTAGTGTCCATGCTTTCCTTCAAACTTCAAATACCTGAAACTTAAAGGTTTTAATCAGATATTAAGATAAAATAAGCATTTGAGGACACAATTTCTATTAAAATATAACCCTAAATGAGTCCCATTTGTGGACTCATTAGTGCATGAGATCCAAATCCTTAGCAACACATCCTTCTCCTCCCAGTCATCAACAATGTTGCTGTCTTCTGCACCCTTCTCGCCTTCTACAACTTTCTCAGTTATTTGTCCAGTGGAACAAGTATCTTTAAGTGGTTCTGTGATGAGGTTGGTTAATCTCATCACTTGAATCAAGTGATACATTTGTGTCCTCCATATAAGATTGTTCATTGGCTTAAGTTTAATGGAGCAGGATGAAATAGGATGATGAAGTGAAGAGGTCGAAAGAGTGTTGGTAGAAGGGGCCATTGCGGTTTTATATTGTGGTTTTTTTGGTTTTGATCTAATACGTTAAAGAGCGGAAAAACTCTATTGCTCTGATACCATGTAGAAATCTCACGTAAGTATGGAAAAATCAAGGATTGTATTGATGATTATAATGTTGAGTTACAAGCTCCTTATATAGGAGAAGAGTCCTATTCTAGTTACACTAGGAATCCTACTACAACACAATTATTTACATGAGTAGTATTGTATTACAAGTTAAATACCTTATCCTAGTCGACTCCTACAATATTCAGTAGCTTAGTCGTACATAACTTAGGATTTAGTAGTCTAGTCATAGTATGACTCTAACTCTAACTCGTCAGCCTGCTTGGATGGACCTATTCTTTCGACATGTTTCACCAGTCTTCAAGCTTCTTTCAACACTTAGTACAGTTTTTTCTGATACAAACATTGTTTATAGTCAGCACATTGTCAAATTTCCTAAAAGAAAACAAGTATTTTGTGTGTGTATATATATATATAACATTATAACATTATAAGTGGGAAGCTCCAAAGATGAAAAGTTGGATTACCATTTTACCCCTAGACGAAATTAAACATCTAAATAATTAAATAATATTATTTTAATTATTTTTTGAATTGTAAGTTATTTATTAGGAAGAGAATGTGGAAGAACAAGAGTCAATTAGGATTTCTAGAATATTAAATAAGTACATGAATCAAGGTTTTCCTCCTTTTAATATTAAATTAAAGAATACGAAGAGTTGTAGCTTAATCAATATATACCACTTCCAAATACAAATTTGTTATCTTCTTCCACTAGCCTTTCTAGGTACTAATATGGTAAAGTTCCTTCTTTTTCCATCTTCTATTGTTTGTTTGTAAGATTTTTATCATTTATAGATTTTTTCAAATTAGAAAGGATTGTTTCAATTCTAATTTTTTATTTATGATTGTTTCTCTTTCTGAATTTTTTGTTACTATTTTGTGTAGAAATGTAAAATCACTATACATATTGCCTTGCAATGTATCCGGTGCTATTTGGCTTGGAGTAATTTTGGCATTCTCAACTAATTACTAATAATTATATGTATTATGTTCACAACTACACTGTTATGAAAATACAAATGGACACAAGAGATGATTTTGATTTTTGATTTTATTTTGTTTTTGCTTAAACTAATCAATAGTTGGATGAAACAAGCTCAACATGTATGCCTCTTCTTCTTTCATTTTGTTTTGTTACTTGAAAGCTTAAATCCTCTCATTTATCCTATTTCTTGTATGATCCCTCTATTGGTTTTATTTTAGTAAATATATGATGATTTCAAGTTTCCTTTTATCCAATTCATTTGTTTTTTAGGTTGGTCCATAATATATATATATATATTCAAAGTTGTCTTTTTTTTATATGCATTTAATTTTTGCACCATATAATTTTTTGTTTATATTTTTTTTTCTACAATACTGTTAATATCTCACAAATGATTGTGTTGTATTTCATAATTCAATTATATGTATATAACTTGATAAAAATTTCTTTTGTCAAAATTTACAAATGACAGAATTAATAATTTTGAATGAGCCAAAGAAGACGAAGGGTACATATACATGTAATTATTATTTTTATATGTCAATTAAATATTTAAACAATGATTATTTTATAACAAATAAATACTTTGTTTTTGTAAGTTTAGACTATATACGAAATTGATAATGATCTACTAGCCATCCTAAAGAAGACATATGTTGATCGAATTTCTCTACAATTATTACAAAACACCACTCTCGTTCGACGACAAGTTCTCGATATGTATGCATCTGTAAAAAAGTGGAGGATATTATTCCTTAAAAAGAAGGCGGAAACTTGAAGGCATTAAATCTTTTGTAACTATAATGTCGACATTTAAATTATGTGTTGTAACATATTAAAAAAAGAACTTTTAACAAGTTGAATACTTGATATGTTATAAAAATTGTATAATTGAAGTCATTATAGTATTAGTTTTGAAATTCACTTGATAAAAATATTTTTGTATGATGCGCATTGCAATGATCATAATATCAGTTGAATATGCTCACCGTTCATTGATTTGAGCTTGTATTTTACACATCATACACTTATATTTTAGAAGTATGTATACTAATTAGCACGATCTACACGTGCAATGCACTTGTTCGAAAACTAGTTATATTATAAGTGGGAAGGTGTTTAGTCTAAAGTTGAATTACGAAAATGCCCTTCAACTTTTTAATTATCATTATCACAATATTATTATTATTATTATTATTAATTATTAATTGTTATTCTATAAGTGTGAAGCCATTAAAGTTGAATAACTTTTTAACTCTTCAAGAAATCACCATTAAAGTTGAATGACTTTTTAACCCTTCAAGAAATCACCATTAAAGTTGAATGACTTTTTAACTCTTCAAAAAATCACTAAACCTACAAGTCTTTTACAAATTGTCTTCTAATGGCAATACTACATTTGAATTTAGTTTAGAGAGCATAAAGCTCTTATCATATGTTCTATCAAGTATTTCTTTACATTTTTTTATTTTTATTTTTTGCTATCATTTAAATTATATTCTTAAATTGATGTTTAAGTGTTTGATCTCTCACATGAAAATATACAACTAAAATTTTATTTTATGAACTTATAATGTAATTTTATAATCTCAGATATAAACCAGAGGTGATGCTTTTAGTAGAAATTGTGCCAATACAAATGAGGTACGCGACATGTTTCTCTAATCATAAGCTGGTTGTCTTTATGGTTGAAGTTTGTTATCTTTTTCTGTTGGCTGCTGCCACTATAATATTTTTCATGTGCATACATGGTTATTTGTTATTACGATTTGTTATGCTTATTGTATGCTTGTAGTTGTCCTCCATCTCCCTTGAGTCTCTCGCTTTATTTTGAGTTACCTGTTTGAATATTTGTTCGCTTGCATTCTGAGATGCTTCTCATGATAAACATTAATTCATTTCCAACACTTTGTTAAATAGGTACCAATAATAGCCATGGTCATGGGAGAGAAGGGTTTGATGTCTCGAATAGTTTGTCCTAATTTTGGTGGATACCTCACGTTTGGTACACTTGAAGGGTTAGATTTTGCTGGCTTCAGGTTTGCTCTCAAAACAGAAACTGTTATTTTATCAGATGTCTTTTAGTTTCATCAGGTTAGTCATGCCAAATTTCTATGTTGTGCATCTGTACAATTCCTCACAAAGAAGCCGCTCTTGGCTGTTGTACTGAAATTGATCCTACTGCTAAGGTATTAGCTATATCACGATCTTATAATACTTTCAGCTGTTCGGATTACAAATTGTGAGGATGATTTATCATATCATATGCAATTTCTTAGTTAGTTGATTATCATGCAGGCAATAGGGGTTGTCAATTGTATTATAAATAGACCTGATAGGAAGTTATTTGGTTGCAATATAGACTATATTGGTGCAATATCCGCCATTGAAGAAGGATTGGAAGGTCAAATAATCATTTCCAAGTTGCAAACATCATTTTTTGATTTAGAGTTTAATGTTTGAGCTTCGTTATTTCCTTTACAGGTTCACAACCTAGTATATCTGGGGGCCCTTGGCGTAATTTGTGCTGGTGAAGCTGGAAAGGCAATTGCTTAAGGTGCAAAAGAAAAAGAGGGCGAGGGTGGTGATTGCTAATCGTAACTATGGTAGTTCAACACTTCATTTTTGAAATTAGTTCTAGCTCTGACCATGAAGTTCTTCACACCCTACCTACTACTTCTACTCTAGTATTGATTGTCAACTATGTTACTTCATACTGATGCTCTGTCTGATTTCTTGAAGAACGAGCACGAGAAATTGGTGATGTAGTTTGAGCTAAGGCTTTATCTCTTCAAGATCTTAGAGATTTCCATCCAGAAAATGATATGATTCTTGCAAATACCACCTCCATAGGCATGCAACCAAAGGTTGATGACACACCAATCTCTAAGGTTTGCCTCTTTGCACTCATCTTAGATGAAAATAACATGTTATTGAGTACATATCTTATTAGTTGAACAACTACAAATAATTTTGTGTTGAAATGTGTCTGTGGTTGCAAAAAGGGTTAAATATTATGTTGAAATGTGAACTTTGTCTTAGAAGAAAAGAGTTTTTGATTTCTGTGAACATGAATTTAGTTAGTTCATGTATTTAGGATATTGATTAATGTAAGGATACATGTATGGTTGAATAGATGTATTTGAGAAAAAGAGGAGTGAATAGAAATAAACGATGATACATGTACTAAACTAGATGGATGCTACAATAGTCCTATAAAATACCTAGGTATAATAGTCATTTTTATAAGGGTAGAATCATTGGTTGAAGTTAGTAGAGTGAAATAAAGAACAATTATTTTCTTCACTTGTTTTCAGGAAAGAGTGATTGCGAGTGCTCCTCTACCTGAATTTCTGAAATTTAGCATCAGGGCTACTTGTCTTGTTGAATCGGTGGAGAATAAAAAAAGTTCAAAATAATTAGTCGTGTTTAGAACAAAATAGATATGAGCAAGACTAATTATAACTATGAGAATGCTGGGCAAGAGAAATACTAGAATATTGATGATATTAATTTGGTAGGGCTAGTAGGCGGAACTATCAAAATTTCAAAAATTAAAAAGGTTTTGAAAGAATTTTATTAGGGAAGGAATCCAACAAGGGTGTCAACCCTAACGAAGCATATGCTCATGGAGTTGTTTCATGAAAATGAATCTTGAATAGAGAGGTAGCAGATGATGTTGCATCCATGAGAAAGATGAATGAGGAAAGCCATTCTCATCTACCAACGAACTGATGAAGAGATGTGGGAGAAGGTTTATTTTTGTGAAACCTGAGAAATGAATATGGGTGACAACTTTGAAGAAAGTGGCTCAAATGAAGATGAAACTGAATATACTTGCAAACATGAGAATGCATGTTGTCCAATTTAACAACAGTAGCTTTGATGAAAATTTAAAGAAGTGATTCCAGAAGAATTTGATGCTTGTAAAATACTATCTAAAGGGGTGAGGAAGAAAGATTTGAGGAATTGAAGAGTATTTTGTGAATTCCCTCAATTAGCTTCATACCCAGAATGTGTGTAATCTTTGTAAATATATATTAAAATCAATCGTCTTTATGTTAAAGAACCAGATAACCTTAGAAACCCATCTAGTCAACAAATGAAGTCCCTAATTTAATATCTTTGTTGTTATGTCCTACATTCTCAAGCTTCCTCATTTTTTCTTGTGCATCCTAGGTCTAGCATTTAATTTATTTTCAAGATTTCTTCCTAATCATATCCTTATAATTCCACGAGTGGTTTAAAAAGTTTAAATGAAGTTCTCATATGTGAAAAGAACTTTGATGATTTGTTCCTTTTCAGGAAAAATGAAATAAACAGATATGATGAATTAAATTACTCCTATAAGGAATGAAAATTTGGGTTAAAAACCAGTAAATGATCATCATCTACTTCTTTCAATCTAAGCTTTATCCACTGTTAAGTGCTTATAATATTGTTGTTGCCACATGAAATTTGTCATTTGTCATTTCCAGAAATGTGTTATTCCCCGAGGCTACCCCCTTGATGCAACACGGGACCTAGGATAACGAGTGACCCCAAACTAAACCTGAGTCTGGCATAACATAAGCATACTAAAAATAACTAAGTAAAACATGAACTATGTGGAAACTAAAACAGTGGATATCTAAAAATGAAAAAAAACCCTAATAGTTTGAATATAAATGAAATAAACTAAGAGTTTAATGATAACTGAAACAACCACTTAACAACTGAAGCTGAATCTATTACTATGTCTCAAAAATCTCTAATTGAGTTGAGTTACTGGGATATGCCCCCATCTAACTCTAACAAAAGTGAAACTAAAAATAATGACTAAAATGAAAGCATGTCTATTGTCCTAGGAATATGAGGACTCACCATTGAAGCTGCTGAATGTGGACTGAGAATCGATCTTAGTGTGATTTGGATGTTGAGTACCTGAACCTACAACATGAAATGATGTAGTGCAACGTATGCGTTAGTACTTGGAATGTACTGAGCATGCAGGATATAGATACTAAACTGAATAAAAGATACATAAGCTGACAATACATAACTGAGCAATGATAAAATCTGAGCAGATATATAGATACTGAAATAGAACTAAAAAACTAAAATGAATGCAATGACCAAGTACTAATCATGAAGATAACATACTGAACTGTATACTGATATAAATCCTGTAAACTTGTTTAATGCAAGGAGAGTCTGACTGTGGGAGCTACTATTAACCGACATAAACCATAAGAGCTAAATGTAGAGTACGATATATACGCCCCATTGAGAGGAGCCAATATACCTTGCCACGGGTATAAAGGCATGACTGTGGCGTGATCACTAATATTGATGTCTAACAGAGGAGACTTATAATCCTACACTGGCACGTAGTTCTAGGACTATGAGGGTACGTTAAACTCTAGTCCAACTCGGTGCTAAGTCTACTCCAAACTGAATACATATGAAGCTAAAATGCACTAAATATGGAATAACTCAAAATACTGACATGCTAATTGAGAATGTAACATTTATTTACTAAGAATGTGACATTCAAAATCTGGAGCATGATTTTCTATTTAACTGACCTAGCAAGTATAATTCATGAACTAAGAGAATTTACACAAACTAGGGTTCTGAGTTTTATACAAGGAATAAGGCAACGTTTCCAAGAAAATATGTCATTAGACTATGGACACTATATCAACTGAAATAACAACAATTCTACATGATTTTACAAACCCTAAGTCTAAACAAACTATGTACAATCAAGGAATTGACTCAATTCTAGGGACCCAGTGGATGAAAGGAACCAACTAGTGAAATCCCACATACCTGGTGATGAAATCTATGGAGAAATACTTTTGGTTTCGGGGTTGAAACATGAATAACACTGCTACTTGTTCTTGAAAGAAACTGGCGCCTCTTTCTCTTCTTTTTGTTCTAATTTGGATGATATTTGGAGAATAAGGGTTTTGGGTATGTCTAAATAGGCTATTAGGCTTAGACTGAATAAAATGACATAGTTTAGGCATGAAACGACGTAGTTTAAGTGCCCAACGCATAGAAAAAACACCAAAACGACCTTAACTTAAAAGATGATGAAGGCCATCCACGGTGTGACTGACGGGCCGTCGTTTCGACTACCGGTTGTCGTCTAGGGTCGTCGGTCATACTCTGCCTGATAGGGCTTCACTAAAACGAGCATAAATTCTTTACTCTGAGCTTTTATTTTAGCAAACTTGGTGGCGTTGGAAAGAGGATTCAATTATCTTTAATTTGATAGGTCATGGGCCACCTAATTCATTTTGTGCTAAAAGATATGACCGTTTGAAGTTGATCCAACAACCATTTTCCCCTAAATAGTTTTTGACCCTTACCTACGGTCTGTAGGTCCAACCACGAACCATACTGGTCGACCATCAGTGGGATTAGAGACCATCAAACTTTGGACCCCAATGACAGAACCAAACTCCGGTCCGTAGATCCATCGACGGACCGTGGTCCACGACTGTAGGTGTCATCTTTAGATTTTGAATTTTCCCCAACTCTGGTACTGAACCACGGGACCCCACCTACAGTCCGTGGTCTGAAACATGGTCGTTGGTGGTTTCCATTGGTTCTGACACTAGATCCTGGAAATCTGTATGTTTTCATCTTCTCGAATCAGAGGTTTTACAATATCTCCCCCTTGGGAACATTGGTCCTCCAATGAAGTCTAAACAAGTTGAGTATTGAGGGAAGGAGTTGCAATCCCTACCACTAAGTATTAGAATCCGATATCTAACTAAACTGATTTCCAAGACCATGAAGATATACTGAAATGCTAGAATAATTGAGGGAATAAGATACTGAGACTGAATTACTCAAGAGTAAACTGAGAGACTGGAGAGGAATTATTACCTCAAGCTGAAATGAAATCAAAAGGAAAAAGATGAGGGTACTTGGCCATCATGGCTTCTTCTGCTTCCAAAGTAGCTCCCTCTACTGATTGACTCCTCCACAAAACCTTTACTGAAGAGACTTCCTTACTTCTCAACCTAGGAACCTCACGGCTGAGAATCTCAACTGGAACCTCTTAATAAGTGAGACTATCCTTCACAACCACTCTTTAATGGCACTATCGATGCTGGATCACCCACACACTTCTTAAACAAGGAAATTGTAACACCTCGCAAGTTGAAATAACTAGAAGAAGCTAATAATTGGAAATAGTCATTTTTGGAAAAAATGAAAAATCTGGAAATTTGTTTAAGTTAGGACAAGTTGCGTTTTGGTCAACTTCAAACGGCCATAACTCCTAGCTCAGGATTAGTTAGGTGTAGTTCCAGATATGGGTAGAAAGCTCTTGGAATGATATTTCCAATGCCGCCAAGTTTTCACGATTTCGAGTTCGTATTGGTAAGTTATGCCGTTTGGAAGTTGGGCTTTTGGATTAAGGAAAGTCTCATCCGGATTTTTGAAGGGTAGATTAGTCTTTTCCTTACCTACTTAATTTAATTCATTTTAGTTAATTAATTAAGGGTCAAATCAGAAGGAGATCAGTTTAGTCAATTGGAAAATACGCTAGGGCTTGGAGAAAAGAGAAAAGAAGGGAAAGGAGAAGAGGAAAAGCAAGAATTCGCCAAGAACATTCGGTTTTGGTTGTGGATTCGCCAAGGAATTGATCATACAAGGTATGTTAGTCTTTCATAGCGTTGGGTTCGTTCACCCATGCGCCAAGCATGTTTAGTTCAGCGAAAATTGTCCCTAAAAGAGTTTGAAAGTTGATGTTCTTGATATGTATTCTTGAATTTGAATGTTGTTCTTGAATTGGGATGAATTGATGAGTTTCTAAGATCTTGAGTCGAATTATACATTCGTTTTGAATTAGGTCCTTGAGTACATATACTGGGTATTGGAATCTAAAATGAATTTGAGAAAAATATTTGAGTTTTGGTGAATTGGGGCTGTAAAACGAAGAAGGAAAAAGTCGAGCGTGATCTGGCACGCAAGTTCGCGTCGTGGACTTGCTCCCCCAGTGACCAAAAATTTTCTCCACATCACGATTAATACGCGGACTCCTCTCTCTCAAAATTTAATTGGCGAGTAATTATTCAAGACGGTGATTTTGTGACTTTTCTCATGTTTAGCTATCTAAAATCATTCCTAAACATCATGATACCTTTCCTATCACAAATCATAATCCTTGAATCCATAATTAAATTCAAGGGGAGTTCAGAGTCAATTCGAGAGCAGTCAAGATCAAAGTCTAGAGAAGTTCTTAAAGTTTTCCAAAAGTCTTTTGCAAACGTTTTAACTTTGTTTTAAGACTTAAGTTTTGATTTCAGTACAGAGTAAAGCTTGAAGTTCATTTCTTCAAAAGTATATGGGGGCTAATTATTCTTAAAGAGATTTAAAATGTTTTCACATTTAAATAAGAACGGAAACTGAGATTTCCAAAGAGCCCTCCGACTAGTTTTCAGAAAAGAGTAATTGCTTTCTAAATGAAGCAAAAGGGGAAATTTTGATTTCCACGATAGCCTTTGAGCATTAATGTCAAATCACAGAGGAAGTATGTTTTTAAACATAAGAGCTAATATTATTATATTTTTGGGAGTAGTATTGAGCACCGATATGAGGGAGAGTTCAGACAACTCAGAACCCCCATAAACCATGTAGCCATCATGGGTAGAAAAGGGTCATACTTTTTAGATGATTCCTTTAGTTCTTTTTAGCATAGACTAGTGGATCCACTTAGTAGTTCAGATCCTATGCCCTTGTCAAGGTATATGATGCTCTGGCAGCGTGAGGGAAATCGATGTATCATCACAATAGCTCTTACGTGATGGTTGTCGGTTAGAGAAACTCCCACATAAGTTATTGTATTTTTATATACATCAGTTTATTTGTATTTTTACATACATATCAGAGTTATTTGTATCTTTGCATACGCACAGAGTTGACATCATGTTTTAAACAATTTTTCTTTATATTGCACTTGTTTTTAAACTGCTTTTTATTGAAATGAGTTCAGTAAGTTGAGTTACGTTATTCAGGAGTTGAGTAAAGCCAAGGTAAGTGTTTCTTTCAGATCCTTTTCAAGCTTTAGTTATGTTTAGCATTCCAACTCACATACTTGTACATTCAATGTACTGATGCCAGTTGTCCTGCATTGTATTATGATGCATATACATGTAACTTGTCACAACCCGAGAGCACCCCCTAGTCGGACACGGCGTACTCGACCTCTCAGAGGTCTTATACAAGCCCTTAGCATTCATCATTGCATATATCATAGAAAATTAGCAGAAAATTAAAACTTTTACTTTGGAAGTTCAACTTCCCTTCATGTATGAAAAATAGAAACTAACTTTGTCTCAACATACAATCTAGACATAGGAGTATAGAAATTGGGACTTAGCCCTTACACCAATAGGAAGTATAGAATAGGAAAATACAACAATGTCTTTCAATATAAGCAAAAGAATAAAAATGTAGAACATAGGGGTCTTATCCTCGGACTTGAGGACTCACACACTTGGAGAAGCAATCCAAGTATCTTTTGGGAAAAGGGAAGAAAATATGGGTTAGTACAACGCATGTACTGAGTATGGCTACTATGCATAAAAACCATTAAAACATGCATAAAAGGACATTTTAGTTAAAGAGATGCTTTTGTCAAGTAAAAACCCATTATGCACATAAAGTAAACATCATAAGCCAAACCAACATAATATCATCCCAACATGTAAAAAACCAAGCAATACTAGCGCAATGCAAAGGATAGGATCCCATAACCCTATCAAAAGCTAAGTATCACATTAGACAAGCTACTTCATAATATCATGTTCATCATAATCATACCATAAGATGAAACTCAACATATTCATAACATTCATACCAAGCTTACCATACATAAGTCATAATCAACATAACTGTAAGAGAACACTACTACCACCCTCTTTTAGAATCCCACAAGTCCAATGTGTAAGAGAAGTCCCATACCCTCCCTTCCACTATGTAGAACCCATTAAGAAAGCCCTAGTGAGAGTTCATAACATTTCATTCATTCATTTACTTTTACATTTAGGGAAAGGTTGCAATAACCGACATAGACCATGTGAGCTACATGGAATCCGGTGTTCTACTCCCACACCGAAAAGAGAGGGTTTCCACTTGCCTAAGGTGAAACCTTCCATACATAGCTATCTAGGTGGATCCACTAAGCTATAGTCCTACGTTGGCACATAGTTAAGGGACAAGGAGATTGTTACTAGAAACCCGGACTTGATAGACGTAGAAGGTTTCCATCTCATGAGACAACACATACATTGGGAACCCGGACTTGCTAAACTTAAAAGGACCCCATGTGGGAGGCCGAGCTTGCTAAACATAAAAGCCTCCATCTCATTTACATACCCTTTCAGTGCTAAGCACCTATTCCCTTTAGTAATCATCTTTAGTCATTACATAAGTTCACATTAGCTTTTACTAGACTCTCATGTAAACATCTTATCATAATAGCTCATAGATGCTAATAAGTTAGAATAATCCTTTCACTTTAGAAAAACTAGGAAGTGAGTAAACCTTTCACTTTAACAATACATTATAATCATGAGAACTACCTTTCAATCATATAACCATAATACCATAACATACATACATGCTTCATAGCTAATTCAAGTGTATAGGGTTAAGGATGAGGAAACCATGTCATCAACATCGCAACAACACAATAGATATAGCATCATTACTATCTAAGTAATACATCTTTCATACATGAGTTCAATGAAGAACCAACATTCATACCATCTTGCCCTTCATGGGACTTAATACTTCAATCACCCAATAATGCATGAACATCACATAATATAAGGTAATTCATGAAGTAATAACATAAATAACATCAATAAAATTAATTGATATAATCATCATCTTCAACCAATCTACCACATCAAATCCATGATTTATGAAATGGGGGAAGAACATGGGTCTATGGGGATTTCAAGTGGACAACAACAATTAGTCATCATTATACACATAATCAACCCTAACTAATCATAATTAATCACAATTGGTTCATAAAATTCGTTTTAGAAAGAGACCCATGTGTAGGAGTAAAACCCTAGCTTCTTCTTTTTTGGGAACTTTAGAAAACTTAATTTGAGAGGACCTCTTGGGGAAAGGATTCGCAAGAGTGAAAAGGAACCATACCTTGTTAATATTCAAATAATTATGGAGAAAAGATCAGTTCTTGATCCCTACTTGAAGCTTTGACCCTCTTCAATGGAGTCTTGAGTTGAGAGAGAGAGTTTATGATTTGATTTAGTGTGTTGAGATAGAATGACTTAGGTTAATGGGGTTGGGGTCTTATAGTTAGGTTTAGTTAGGTAATTAACTCACTAAACAACCCCCCTTAACCCATAGTTAAATAACTAACTCGAAAATCAACTCCCAACTAATAACTAAAAAGCTGAAAACTGGCAGCATCTACGTTGGCCATCCACGGACCGTCAATTGATTAATGGTCCGTGGTTTGGTCTCGTGGTTTGGGTCTGGGAGTGTAACTGTTGCAGGCCTCTAAAAAAACTAAGTATGTACTGACGTTCATGATCGACGGGGCGTCAAAGGACATCCGTAGGTCACCTCCAAAAAGCTGGTTTCTTGCAACTGTTTGGAGGACTGTTTTGGGGGTCTAGTTTCCAAACGATTCCATAGTTTAGTTTAGGGTCTTTTTAGCTTAAAATGGTCATTAACTAACTAAATAAACAACCTCATAATCCATTAATCAATCAATCAACTAAACTCCACTAGAGGGCTGGAAAGTTGGCAGCACCTACGCTTGCCCATCCACAGACTGTGGATGGGTTCACATGCCGTGGACTGCCTTCCTGGTTCTTGACTGAGGATTCCCTGTTGCAGGGAACCAAGTCTTGATTCAGGCCTGATCCACGAACCCAATCCACGGGGTGGGGATCAATTGACGGCTCGTCAATGGCCTTCGTAGGCCAAGCTGTTTTTGAAAGCTTTTGGCCAAACACGTGGGTCCTCCTCAAGGACCCCTTGGGTGGTCCTTGGGGGTCGTACCCGGACGTTTTGATTTTAAAAACATTATTTTACCTATTTAAAACCTTTTTACAAGATTATACTATCATGCGATACTCCCAAGCCTTCCCAAGGCCTAAGAACACCTACTAGTTCAATTTCACTAGTTTCCGGACGTCATGGTCGTTTCTTGACGTTTAGACTCTAACTCTTCCAAACTAAGATATTTACATTAGTTTAGGTCTATAAATGTCATTTTAACTATTTTTAATTCATTATTCATACAGTAAGGCTCTAGCTTAGGTCATTGGATTTCCGGGGTGTTTCATAACTAGGATCGGCATCCGGCGCACAGTTGATCCAGTTGAGCACTTCAGAGTCAGTGGTGAGCCTCCTTGCATTCCGGAGTACTCCTTTATTTCTTTTTATTATCTCATTCGTTAGGATGATCAGGGGTCCTATCCCGACATCCATCTCAGTTGTTTTAGAGGCTTCATAGACAGTTAAATGTTAGTTCTTTAGTCTTTTAATTATCATTATTCTATGTTGAGACTTGAGTTTGCCTTAATGTCCAGTTGAATGTTCTTTTATAACATTCTAGTTTATTATATATACTTATTTTTGTTGAGTTTAAGTCTTCCGCTGAGTTAGTAAGCCAGGCCCAGGGTTTGATTAAGGCCAGCAATGGTCTTCGAGTGCCAGTCCCACCCAGGGTGTAGGCTCGGGGCGTGACAAACTTGGTATTAGAGCCCAGAGTTCAAGAGTCCTATGGAGTCTATGAAGGCATGTGTGTAAAGTCCTAGTTATCGGTGTGAAGAGCGCCATATCTATAATTAGGAGGCTGCAACATATAGGAAAATTTCTCATTTCTTTCACACTAATTTCGTGCGTTAGAGTTCGATCTCTAAAACGCTTCCTTCTAATTCTTGCTTGTGCGTGTTTTCAGATAATCATGCCTCCATGAGTAGCAGTCAGGGGTCGTCCAACTAGGAGGAATGTTTAGGAGCAAGAGTTACCTAATGAACCTGAGAAGTGCACCCGCAAGAGGAAGTCACTAATGTTGAGTTCCGTGAGACTATCCAGATGCTAAGTCAGGATGTGACTAACCAAGTTGGGCAGCAAATGGGAGCTCTACAAGAAGGGGCTGGCACTTCAAGGATTTGTGAGTTCTTGACGATGAATCCTCCAAGATTCACTGGCTCGAGCACTACTGAGGATCTGGAGAACTTCATTGAGGAGTTGAAGAAGGTATTCCAGGTTATGCAAGTTGCTGATACTGAGCGAGTTGAACTAGTTGCATATCAATTGAAGAATGTTTCTAGGACTTGGTTTGACCAATGGAAGGTGGGTAGAGCTGAGAATGCATCACCTGCAGGTTGGTCTTGTTTTGAGGAGGCTTTCTTGGGGTGTTTCTTTCCCCGAGAATTGAAAGAGGCTAAGGTTTGAGAGTTCCTCACACTTAAGCAAGATTCTTTGAGTGTTCATGAGTATGGGTTGAAATTCACCCAACTGTCTCTCTATGTTTCGGAAATGGTTGCGGACATGAGGAGTAGGATGAGTCTGTTTGTTGCTGAGTTGTCCCGTCTATCAAGCAAAGAGGGTCGGGCAGCAATGCCTATTAGGGACATGGACATTTCGAGGTTGATTGTCTATGTGCAGAAAGTAGAGGAAGAGAAGCTAAGACATAAAGAGGAATTCAAGAACAAGAGGGCTAAGACAGGGAATGAGTCTGGGTAGCAGAAGAATAGTGCCAACCAGTCATCCTTCCAATAGAAACAGAAGGGACCTGCTCCATTATCTGCTAGTGCACCTGCACATAGGAACAAAGGTCAGTAGAATGGTCAGAATTCCAGAGCTAAGCCTACCTATTCTCAAGGTAGTGTGACACAAGGGAGTAGTAAGCCTCTTGCCTGCACCAAGTGTGGTAGGAACCACTCAGGTATTTGTCGTGAGGGCACCACTGATTGTTTCAAGTGTGGTCAGCTGGGCATTTCATGTGAGAGTGTCCAAAGAACAAGCAGGGAAATGGTAATGGGGGCAATAGAGCCCAGTCTTCTTCAATTTCTCCACCAGACAGAATTGTACCTAGAGGGGATACTTACGGTACTGGCGGAGGAACAAACCGCTTATATGCTATCAACAGTCGCCAAGAGTAAGAGGATTCACTAGATGTTGTCACTGGTATGATTCAAGTCTTTGAATTTACTGTTTATGCTTTGCTAGATCCATAAGCGAGTTTGTCTTTTGTAACTCCATATGCTGCTATGAACTTTGATGTTATTACCGAGCAACTTAGTGAACCATTCAGTGTTTCTACACCTATCGGTGAGTCCATTCTAGCAGAGAGAGTTTATCGTTATTGTCCTATTTCCGTCAATCACAAGAGTACCATGGCTGATTTAATTGAGTTAGACATGGTACATTTTGATGTCAGTCTTCGTATGGACTACCTTCATACCTCTTATGCCTCAGTTGATTGTAGAACTCGAGTTGTCAAATTTCAATTTCCAAATGAGCCAGTCTTAGAGTGGAAAAACAGTTCAGCAGTGCCTAAGGGTCATTTCATTTCGTACCTTAAGGCAATAACGTTAGTCTCCAAGGGGTGTGTCTATCACTTAGTCCGAGTTAATGACTCAAGTGTTGAGGTACCTTCTATCCAGTCAGTCCCAGTAGTAAAAGGGTTTCCAGAAGTCTTTTCGGATGATCTTTCTGGAGTCCCTCCTGAGAGAGAAATAGACTTCGGTATAGATATTCTTCCAGATACTCGTCCTATATTGTAACACCCCAGATTCGAGAAAGGAATTTTTTTCATATTTTCAAAAGTTGCAGGTGCCACAGACGGAAGCCACCTACGGACCGTTAGTCAACTGATGGACCATCTGTCAGCTCTGTCGATGGGCCACCCAATTTTCAGTTTCACACTTCAGATTTAAGCCTTCAGTCGCGAATGATGATCGACCAGTATGGACCGTCAGTCGACTCACGGCCCATTAGTCAGCTCCGTCGATGGGCCAGTTAACTTTCAATTTCAGACCCAAAATTCCAGCCTTCAGTCGTGAACGATGATCGACTAGTACGGACCGTCAGTCCCGTCCATCGATCACTCTGACAGCAGTTAAGTTGGGGGTCTTTTGGTCTTTTCCTATTTTGTTGGACCCCTAAAATATGTCGTTTAGACCCTAAATTATGAGGTTTTAGTCATTTTAATCCTAGAAACATAACTAGAACTTACCTAAGTCAAAACATTTAATCAAAACATAGAAAATTAGAAGCTAGAGAGGAGAAAAAGGTCAAGAACCCTACTTCAAGAACGCAACAAGGTTCCATCAATTCCAGCCTCGAAATCTAAGGATTTCTCTGTGGAATTCGTCACTAGGTATGTGGGATTTCACTAGTGGATTCCTTTAACCCATTAGGTCCCTAGTTTTCAGTCAGTTTCTTGATTCGCTTATTATGACTAGACCTAGGGTTTCTTGAATGTTAGAATTATTGGGTTCTTAGCTGTTAGAATGATCCAAATCAGATTAGTATGTTAATACTCAGTTTATTGCATGAATTCCATAACCCTAGCTATGTATTTATTTAGTTCTTGAATTACACATGCTAGGTTAGATATTTCAGTTATTCAATTATACATGCCTCAATTATTAATGCATCAATATCAGTTTAATTATTGCATACCCAGTTTGCATGTCCAGTCTGAGCTATCCAGTAACTTACAGAAATTCAGTCATAATGTGTTAATCACTTAATCCATTGGGAGTAGCAGAATACCGAGTTGGACTAGGGTTCAGCGTACCCAAATAGTCACATAACTACTAGCCACGTAGGTTGTAAGTCCCCTCTGTAGGGATCATTTTAGTGAGCACGCCAGCATGCCTCTATACCTCTGGTAGGGTTTATTGGATCCGCTCGATGAGGCGTATACATCAAACTCCACATTTAGCTCATGTGATTTTATTATCGGTTATTAGTAGCTCCCACAGTTCAGTTAGATTCTAGTGCATTGACCATTTATCGGTATATCCAGTATTCAGTTTCAGCATGTTATAAATTGGTCATTGCATTCAGTATCTATATCATGTTCAGATTATGCCATTACTTATTTGCTTTGTTTAGTTATATGTTATTTTAGTTGTATTCTATCCTGCATGCTCAGTACCTTTCAAGAACTGATGGATACTCTGCGCTACATCTTCTCGTGATGTAGGTTCAGCTTCTCAGCATCCAGATCACGCTTAGATCGGTTCCCGATCTCCAGTTCAGTAGAATTAGTGGTAAATCCTCATTCTCCGAGGACAATAGTCATGAGTTTATTTTTAGTATTTTTAGTCCTTTAGTTTCAGTTTTGCTAGACTTAGTTGGGGCATGTCCCAACATTTCTAGTCAGTTTAGAGGCTATTTTCAGACATAGATAGATTCAACTTAGTATTGAGTTAGTATCTTACTTGTATTAAACTAATCAGTTTTCATATATCGCAGTTATAGTATATGGGTATTCCCATCTTTTCATTTTGTTTATGATTAATGCTTCCGCACAGTTTCTATTATATTTAGTATGCTCATGATCATTCCAATAGGGTTAGCTTGGGATCACTTGTGGTCCTCGGTCCCGTGTTCGCGTCTCGGGGGTAGCTCGTGGCGTGACAAACTTGGTATCAGAGCATTAGTGTTAAGTGTCCGAGGATGTCTGAAAAGGCGCACTATGTAGAGTCATTTTCATGGATGTGTAGTGCGCACCACATCTAATAAGAGGGAGGCTACAAAGTGTCTTAGGAAAAATCTTCATTTTTTTATTACTCTTATCGTGCGTAAGGTATGATCTAATTCCGTTCTAACTCGACGTTCTACGTTTCAGTGCTCATGCCTCATCGTAGAGATAGCACCAGGAATGCGAATGCCAGGAATGCAAACACAGCTCCTCCAGTCCCTGATCAAGAAGTGTCGTATGCAGAGTTCAGGAATGCCATTCAGATGTTGGCTTAGAGTGTTGACAACCAGAACAATCAGCGGGCTCTAGTTCTGGTAAATGCCAATGTTGGGTTAGCTGCAGCCAGGGTGTGACACTTTGTTAGGATGAATCCGTCAGAGTTCTTAGGATTGCAAGTTGGAGAAGATCCCCAAAACTTCATTGATGAGGTCAAGAAGATCTTTGAAGTGATGCACGTAACTGGGAATGATCGGGTTGAGTTAGCATCTTACCAACTTAAGGATGTGGCTCATATTTGGTATACTCAGTGGAAGGAGAACAGGGGTACAAATGTAACTCCTATTACTTGGGATTGTTTCAGTGAAACCTTTATGGACAGGTTTTTCCCATAGTTGAAAGAAGCAAAGGCCAAGGAATTTATGAACTTAAGGCAGGGTAACATGACGGTCCAAGAGTATGGGCTCAAGTTTAACCAACTCTCCAGGTATGCTCCTCACATGGTTGCTGAATCCATGGCTCAGATGAATAAGTTTCTTTATGGGGTGTCAGACTTAGTAAAAACAGAGTGCCAGAATGCTATGTTCTTGGGAGACATGAACAACTCTAGGCTCATGACTTATTCTCAGCAGGTTGAGGGTGATAAGCTTAGGGAACAGGCTAAGGAGACTAAGAAAGAAAGAACAGGTAACTACGAGTATTCCCAACAGAAATTAGGTGGTGGAAATCCCTCACAGTTTCAGCAGAAGTCTTCGACTCCAGCCCCTTTATCAGCTAGTGTTCCATCCCCCAGGTTCCGTAACGATCAGAAAGGTAGGGCGTCAAGCTCTAAGTCTCAAGGTAGTGTTTCAGGCACCAAAACTTACCCAACTTTCCTGAAATGTAGTAAGAACCATCTGGGCGAGTGCCTTGCAGGTAAGGAAGGATGTTTTGGGTGTGGTCAGTCTGGTAATAGATTGAAGGAATATCCTTCTAGACAGGGTCAAAGAGGAAATAATGGTAGAGCTCAGTCTACAACTTCAGCAGCACCAGTAGGTCGCCCGACTCAATAGGGTAACTCATCTGGTATAGGTGGTGGGCAGCGCCAAAATAGGCTCTATGCTCTTCAGGCTCGTCAAGATTAGGAAGATTATCCTGATGTAGTCACTGGTACGTTACGAGTCTTTGATCTTGATGTATATACATTGTTAGATCCAGGGGCTACTTTGTCTTTTGTAAATCCTTACATAGCAGTCCAATTCAGTGTTAGCCCAAAAACTCTTTCAAAACCCTTCTTAGTCTCTACTCCTGTCGGTGACCCAGTTATAGCTAGACGGGTATACATAAATTTACATGTCATAGTCTCTCAAAAAGTCACCTCATCAGATCTTGTAGAGTTACAAATGGTAGACTTTGATGTCATTCTAGGCATGGATTGGTTACATTGTTGTTATGCTTCAGTCGATTGTAGAACTAGGATTGTTCATTTTCAGTTTCCAGACGAACCAATCCTAGAATGGAAGGGTAGTAGCTTAGGGCCTATGGGCCGATTCATTTCTTACCCTAAGGCCAGAAAGATGATCTCTAAGTTTTATCTCTATCATCTAGTTCGGGTTAAGGATTCTAGTTCCGAATCCCCAACTCTTGAGTTAGTCCTTGTAGTCAATGAGTTTCCAGAAGTGTTTCTAGATGATCTTCCTAGAGTTCCTCCCGAAAGGGAAATCAACTTTGGAATTGATCTCCTTCCAGATACCCAGCCTATCTCTATTCCTCCTTACAGAATGGCTCCAGCTGAGCTTAAGAAATTGAAAGAGCAGTTGAAAGACCTTATAGATAAGGGCATCATCACACCTAGTATTTTGCCATGGGGTGCATTAGTGTTGTTTGTAAAGAAGAAAGATGGTTTTCTCAGAATGTGCATTGACTTAGGCAGTTGAACAAAGTGACAATCAAGAATAAGAATCCCATCCCCAGGATTGATGACTTGTTCGACCAACTTCAAGGTGCTAGTCATTACTCAAAGATAGACCTCAGATCAGTTTATCATCATCTTAGAGTCAGATATAGTGGCATTCCAATGATGGCCTTCCGAACTCGGTATGGTCATTACGAATTTGTAGTTATGTCATTTGGACTAACCAATAATCCTGCATCTTTCATGGATTTGATGAACAAAGTGTTCAAGCAGTACTTGGACTTGTTCGTTATCGTCTTTATTGATGATATCCTCATTTACTCTAGGAATGAGGAAGAACATGCGAGTCATTTGAGAGTTCTTCTATAAACTCTCAAAGATCGCAAGTTATTTGCAAAATTTAACAAGTCTGAGTTTTGGTTACAATCACTTGCCTTCCTTGGTCATATTATGTCTAGTGAAGGAATTCGAGTAGATTCCCAAAAGATAGAAGCATTGAAACAATTGCTCAGACCTACCTCTGCTACATATATCAAAAGTTTCTTAGGTCTAGCGGGCTATTGTAGATGGTTCATGGAAGGATTTTCATCCATAGCCTCACCATTGACAACGTTGACTCAGAAGATGGTCAAGTTTCGATGGTCAGATGATTGTGAGAAAAGATTCGCAGAATTGAAAACTAGGTTGACTACAGCTCCTGTCTTGACTCTACCAGAGGGTTCAGATGGTTATGTGATATATTGTGATGCATCCAGGGTCGACCTAGGTTGTGTGTGTATGCAGCGTGGTAAGGTTATAGCTTATGCTTCTAGACAACTTAAGGTACATGCGAAGAATTATCTGACTCATGACCTCGAGCTTGCAGCGGTGGTGTTTGCACTCAAGATTTGGAGAAACTACTTGTATGGTGTTCATGTAGATGTGTTCACATACAATAAGAGCCTCCAATATGTATTCACCCAGAAAGAGTTGAATCTTCGCCATAGAAGGTGGCTTGAGTTCCTCAAAGATTATGATATGAGTGTGCATTCCCATCAGGGTAAGGCGAATGTAGTAGCAGATGCTCTTAGAAGATTATCCATGGGTAGTGTAGCACATGTTGAGGAAGAAAGAAGAGAGCTAGCAACACAGACTTGCTCGCCTAGGAGGTCGTCTTATGAGCATATCAGATGGTGGTATAACGGTTCAAAATGGGGTATAATCTTCTTTGGTAGTGGAAATTAAGGAAAAGCAAGACAACGATCCAATATTACTTGAACTCAAGAGTGCAGTCCACCAACAGAGAGTTGATGTTTTCTCCCAATGGGGAGATGGTGTGCTTCGCTACCAGGGTCGATTATGTGTTCCTAATGTGGGCTAGTTGAGACAACATATCCTTGCGAAGGCCCATAATTCCAGATATTCTATTCATCCAGGTGCCACTAAGATGTACTGCGATCTGTGGGAAGTCTATTGGTGGAATGGTATGAAAAGAGATATAGCAGATTTTGAGGCTAAGTGCCCCAATTGCCAGCAAGTCAAGGTAGAACATCAGAAACCAGGAGGCATGACTCAAGAGATTGACATTCCTACTTGGAAGTGAGAAGTGATCAACATGGACTTCATCACTGGTTTACCTCATACTCGCAGACATCATGACTCCATTTGGGTGATTGTTGATAGGGTTACTAAGTCTTCTCGCTTTTTGGCGGTCAAGACTACAAATTCGGTGGAGTATTACGCGAAGCTTTACATTAATGATATTGTGAGGTTGCATGGGTTCCTTTGTCTAGCATCTCAGATAGAGGTCCTCAGTTTACCTCTCATTTCTGGAAGTCATTTCAGAAGGGTCTTGGTACTCAGGTTAACCTTAGCACAAAAATTCATCCACAGACGGATGGTCAGGCAGAGCGTACCATTCAGACCTTAAAGGACATGTTGAGATCTTGTGTGATCGACTTCAAGGGTAGTTAAGATGATCACCTTCCTCTTATTGAGTTTGCCTACAACAATAGTTACCATTCCAGCATTCAGATGGCCCCTTATGAGTCATTGTATGGGCGTAGATGTAGATCTCCAGTTCATTGGTTTGAAGTAGGTGAAGCAGCCTTGATAAGACCAAATTCAGTCCTTGATGCTATGGAGAAATTGCAACTCATTAGAGATAGACTTAAGATTTCCCAGGTTTGCCATAAGTCTTATGCAGATGTAAGAAGAAGGGAACTAGAGTTCCAAGTTGATGATTGGGTTTCTTGAAAGTGTCACCTATGAAGGGGTGATAAAATTTGGAAATAAAGGGAAGTTCAGTCCCAGTTATGTAGGCCCTTACCAGATCTTGAAAAGGATTGGTAAAATGGCTTATGAGTTAGAGTTGCCAGCAGATTTAGCAGCAGTGCATCCAGTCTTTCACATTTCACTTTTAAAGAAGTGTGTGGCTGATCCAGCATCCGTAGTGCCATTAGAGACTGTGGGTGTAAAAGATAGCCTTTCTTATGAGGATGTACCAGTTGTGATTCTTGATCGTCAGGTTAGAAGATTGAGAAACAAAGAAGTCACTTCAGTCAAGGTTTGGTGGAGGAGTCAATCTGTAGAGGGAGCTACTTGGGAAGCAGAAGCAGCCATGAAAGCCAAGTATCCTCACCTCTTTTCTTTCGATTCCATTCCAGCTTGAAGTAATAGTTCCTCTTCAGTGTTTCAGTCATTCATGCGTAAAATCAGTCTTAAAATCATGTTCCTTCAGTTTGTACTTGTATTTTCAAAGTATTTGCATATTCTTGGAACTCAGTTCAGTCATAAATTCAGTTCTCAGTGTTTAGTGGTAGGGATTGCAGCCTTCTCCCTCCACTTCAGCTAGTTTAGTCTTTCATTCGAGGATGAATATTTCCAAGGGGGAGATAATGTAACACCCCAGATTCGAGAAAGGATTTTTTTTTAGATTTTCAGAAGTTGCAGGTGCCACTGAAGGAAGCTACCTACGGACCGTCAGTCAGCTCCGTCAATGGGCCAGCCAACTTTCAGTTTCACACTTCATATTTCAGCCTTCAGTCGCGAACGATTGTCGACTAGTGCGGACCGTCAGTCGACTCACGGCCCGTCAGTCAGCTCCATCGATGGGCCAATTAACTTTCAGTTTCAGACCCCAAATTCCAGCCTTCAGTCACGAATGACGGTCGACCAGTACGGACCATCAGTCGACTCACGGTCCGTCAGTCCCGTCCGTCGGTCACTCTGACAACAGTTAAGTTGGGGGTCTTTAGGTCTTTTCCTATTTCGTTGGACCCCTAAACCTCATCGTTTAGACCCTAAATTATGAGGATTTAGTCAATTTAAGCCTACAAACATAACTACAACTTAGCTAAGTCAATTTTTTTTATCAAAACATAGAAAATTAGAAGCTATAGAGGGGAAAAAGGTCAAGAACCCTAGTTCAAGAACATAACAAGGTTCCATCAGTTCCAACCCCGAAATCTAAGGATTTCTCCATGGAATTCATCACCAGGTATGTGGGATTTCACTAGTGCGCTCCTTTCACCCATTAGGTTCCTAGTTTTCAGTCCGTTTCTTGATTCCTTTATTATGACTAGACCTAGGGTTTCTTGAATGTTAGAATTATTGGGTTCTTAGCTGTTAGAATGCTCCAAATAAGATTAGTATGTTAATACTCAGTTTATTGAATGAATTTCAGAACCCTAGCAATGTATTTCATTGGTTCTTGAATTACACATGCATGTCAGATATTTCGGTTATTCAGTTATTCATGCCTCAATTATTAATGCATCAATATCAGTTTAATTGTTGCATACCCAGTTTGTATGTCCAGTCTGAGCTATCTAGTAGCTAGCAAAAATTCATCCATAATGTGTTAATCACTTAATCCATTGGGAGTAGCATAATACCGAGTTCTGCTAGGGTTCAACGTACCCAAATAGTCCCAGAACTACTAGCCACGTAGGTTGTAAGTCCCCTTTGTGGGCATTATTTCAGTGATCATGCCAGCATGCCTCTATGCCTCTGGTAGGGTATATTGGGTCCTCTCGATGGGGAGTATACATCAGACTCTGCATTTAGCTCATGTGGTTTTATTATCGGTTATTAGTAGCTCTCACAATTCAGTCAGATTTTATTGCATTGACCATTTATTAGTATATCCAGTATTCAGTTTCAATATGTTATAAATAGGTCATTGCATTCAGTTATCTCAGCATTCAGTAACTATATCATGTTCATATTATGTCATTGCTTATTTGCTTTGTTCAGCTATATGTTATTTCAGTTGTATTCTATCCTGTATGCTCAGTACCTTTCAAGTACTGACGTATACTCTGCGCTACATCTTCTCATGATGTAGGTTCAAGTTCTCAGCATCCAGATCACGCATAGACCGGTTCCTGATCTCCAGTTAAGCAGAATCTGTGGTGAGTCCTTATTCTCCGAGGACAATAGTCATGCGTTTCTTTTTAGTAATTTTAGTCTTTTAGTTTCAATTTTTCTAGACTTAGTTGGGGCATGTCCCAACATTTCTAGTCAGTTTTGATGCTATTTTCAGACATAGATAGATTCATCTTAGTATTGAATTAATATCCTCATTGTATTAAACTCATCAGTTTTCATATATCTCAGTTATAGTATATGGGTATTCCCCATCCTTTTTTTTATGATTATAGATTCCGCACAGTTTCTATTATTTAGTTTATATTTAGTGTGATCATGATCATGCCAGCAGGGTTAGCTTGGGATCACTTGTGGTCCTAGGTCCCGTGTCCGCATCTCGGGGGTAGCTCGGGGCGTGACATATATTTATTCCGCAATATTGAATGGCACCAGCAAAGTTGAAAGAACTTAAAGAGTAGTTAAAAGATATCTTAGATATGGGCTTCATTCGATCAAGTGTCTCACCTTGGGGAGGTTCGGCCTTGTTTGGGAGAAAGAAAGATGGTTCCCTTAGGATGTATATAGATTACCATCAGTTGAACAAGGTTACCATCAAGAACAAGTATCCTCTTCCAAGGATTGATGATTTATTCGAGCAACTTCAGGGTGCCACCTATTTTTCTAAGATAGATCTCAGATCAGGTTACTATCAGTTGAAAGTAAGGGAATGTGACATTCCAAAGACAACATTCAGGACCCGTTATGGTCATTATGAGTTTTTGGTCATGTCATTTGGTTTGACTAATGCACCAGCAACGTTCATTGACCTTATGAATAAAGTCTTCAAACATTATATATATATGTTTGTTATCGTCTTCATTAATGACATATTAATCTATTCAAGGAATGAAGAAGATCATGCTAGCTATCTCAAAATAGTTTTTCAGACTTTGAAAGATAAGGAGTTATATGCCAAGTTCTCTAACTGTGAGTTTTGGCTTGAGTTTGTGGCATTTTTGGGCCACATAGTTTCTGGTGATGGTATTAAAGTTGATACTCAGAAAATTGAGGCAGTGCAGAATTGGCCTATACCCACATCTCCAACTGATATTAGGAGTTTCTTGGGTTTGGCTGGCTATTATAGAAGGTTTATAGAAGGGTTCTCGTCCATTTCATACCCTTTGACCAAGTTAACTCAGAAGACAGTTAAATTTCAATGGTCTGAAGCTTGTGAGAAAAGCTTTCAGGAATTGAAAAAGAGGTTGACTACTTCCCCAGTTTTGACCTTACCAGAAGGTACTCATGGTTTTGTGATGTATTGTGATGCATCTAGAGTTGGTTTGGGTTGTCTGTTAATGCAGAATGGCAAAGTTATAGCTTATGCCTCCACACAGTTGAAAGTTCATGAGAAGAACTATCCAACCCATGACTTAGTGTTGGCTGTTGTAGTATTTGCTTTGAAGATATGGCGTCATTATATATATGGTGTTCTTGTAGATGTATTCACTGATCACAAGAGTCTTCAGTATGTGTTCACTCAGAGAGAGCTTAATCTTAGACAAAAGAGATGGTTAGAATTACTCAAGGATTATGACATGAGTATTCTTTACCACCCAGGTAAGGCTAATGTTGTTTCTGATGCTTTGAGCAGGTTGTCTATGGGTAGTACCGCCCATGTTGAGGAAGAAAATAGAGAATTAGCGAAAGATGTGCATAGACTTGCACGCTTAGGAGTCCGACTAATGGATTCCATAGAAGGAGGAGTAGTGGTGTTGAATGGGGCTGAATTATCATTAGTGTCAGAAGTGAAAGAAAAGTAAGACCAAGATCCCGTTTTGCTTGAATTGAAGGTAAATGTTCATAAGCAAAAAATATTAGCTTTTGAATAAGGGGGAGATGGTGTATCAAGGTAGATTGTGTGTACATATGGTTGATGGACTCCAGGAGAGGATCATGGAAGAAGCTCATACCTCCAGATATTCCATTCATTTGGGTTCCACAAAGATGTATCGTGACTTGAGAGAGGTTTATTGGTGGAATAGCATGAAGAAGGGCATTGCAGAATTTGTCGCTAAGTGTCCAAATTGCCAATAAGCTAAAGTAGAGCACCAAAGACCTGGTGGTTTGGCTCAGAATATAGAACTTCTGGAATGGAATTGGGAGATGATCAATATGGATTTCATCACAGGTTTACCAAGGTCTCGCAGACATCATGATTCTATTTGGGTAATTGTCGACAGAATGACAAAATCAATCCACTTTTGCCGGTAAAGACTACCTATGCCACAGAGGATTATGCCAAGTTATATATTCAGGAGGTGGTAAGACTTCATGGATTCCCTGTTTTGATTATATCAGATAGAGGTGCATAATTTACTGCAGAATTATGGAAGTCATTCCAAAAAGGTTTGGGTTCAAGGGTGAATTTAAGTACTCCCTTTCATCCTAAAAAAGATGGGAAAGCAGAGCGCACTATCCAGACATTAGAAGATATGTTGAGGGCCTGTGTGATTGATTTCAAAGTTAATTGGGATGATCACCTACCTCTCATTGAATTTTCTTACAACAATAGTTACCACTCTAGCATCCAAATGGCTCCTTATGAAGCTCTTTATGGGAGAAGATGTAGATATCCTATTGGATGGTTTGAAGTTGGTGAAGCAGGGTTGATATGACCAGATTTAGTCCATCAAGCTATAGAGAAGGTGAAAGTGATTCAAGAAAGGTTGAAAATGGCACAGGGTCGTCAGAAATCCTACACTGATGTTAGTAGAAGGGCGTTAGAGTTTGAAGTAGATGATTGGGTATATCTAAAATTTTCACCCACGAAGGGTGTTAAGAGGTTTGGTAAGAAGGGGAAGCTTAGTCCCCGGTATATTGGACCTTATTGAATAGCCAATAGGATTGTCAATGTAGCTTATGAGTTGGTGCTACCACAATAGTTGGCAGCGGTTCATCCGGTATTTCACGTCTCCATGTTGAAGAAGTATATGGGCGATCCTTCATTGATCATACCAACTGAAGATATTGGGATCAAGGACAGCTTGTCCTATAAGGAGATTCCTATTCAGATTCTAGATCGCCAAGTTCGCAAGTTGAGGACTAAGGAAGTAGCATCAATCAAAAATATTTGGAGGAACCAATTTGTTGAGTAAGCTACTTGGGAAACTGAGGAGGATATGAAGAAGAGATATCCACATCTCTTCGAATCCGGAGAAAGTGCAGACCAAGGTACTAATTTTCTTCTTAGTACTCTTTAAATTATGAGTGAGCATGTTGTTTGTTTGTATTTGCTTTTTGGGTGTTTGAACTTGATGTTACCACCCTTAGCCTAGTAGCAGTAATCTCATTCGAGGACGAATGTTCCCAAGGGGGAGATATTGTAACACCTCGCACGTTGAAATAACTTGGAAGAATCTAATAATTGGGAATAGTCATTTTTGAAAATAATGAAAAATCTGGAAATTTGTTTTAAGTTAGTAAAAGTTGAGTTTTGGTCAACTTAAAATGGCCATAACTCCTATCTTAGGATGATTTATGTGTAGTTACAGATATGGCTGTAAATATCTTGGAATGATCTTTCCAACTCTGCCAAGTTTGCGCGATTCCGAGTTCGTATGGGTAAGTTATGCCCTCTGTGAATGAAATGTTGTATTGAGATTTACGTGAGTACCAAGACCTTTCTGAAAAAGTTTCCAAAAATGAAAGGTAAACTGAGGACCTCTATCTGAGATGGTAGACAAGGGGACCCCATGCAACTTGACTATGTCATTGATGTAGAGTTTGGTGTAGTCCTCCGCTGAATCTATAGTCTTGACAGCCAAGAAGTGAGCAGACTTTGTGACTCTATCCACTATCAACCAAATGGAGTCATATTGTCTGTGAGTATGAGGTAAACCCGTAATGAAGTCCTTGTTTATCACTTCCCACTTCCATATAGGAACGTTAATCTCGTTAGTCATACCTCCTAGTTTCTGGTGTTCTACTTTCACCTGTTTATAATTAGGATACTTAGCCACAAAGTCTGCTATGTCCCTCTTTATGTCGTTCCACCAAAAGACTTCACGTAGATCACGGTACATCTTAGTTGCACCTGGATGAATAGAATATCGATAACTATGGGCTTCTATAAGGATCTGCTACCTCAACTCACCCACATTAGGAACACATAATCGACCCTGGTAACAAAGCAAACCATCTCCCCCTTGGGAGAAAACCTCAACTTTCTGCCGATGAACTGCACCTTTCAATTGAAGTAATATAGGATCACTATCCTATTTTTCCTTAACCTCTGCTACCAATGAAGATTTTGATTCTGAACTATCACACCACTATCTGATGTGTTTGTAAGGCAAAATCCTAAGCGAGCAAGCCGGTGAACATCTTTGGCTAACTCTTTCTTTTCTTCCTCAACATGTGCTACACTACACATAGATAGTCTGTTGAGAGAATCAACCACTACATTGTCCTTACCCGGATAGTAAAACACATTCATGTCATAGTCTTTGAGGAATTCAAGACATCTCCTTTGACGAAGATTCAACTCTTTCTGGATGAACACATACAAGTAGTGTCTCCTAATATTTAGGGAAAATACCATAGCCGCAAGCTCGAGGTCAAGGGTTGGGTATTTCTTCTCATGGACCTTAAGTTGCCTAGAAGCATAAGCTATGACCTTACCTCGTTGCATCAACACACAACCTAGGTCGACCCAGAGGCAACACAAAGACATACATGATAAATATCGAAAGAGTTAACTTTTAGAAACTATTTTACTGCTAATATAAATAATACAAAGGTTACTTGGTGTAATATTTAACTAGAATACCACCAATTCTTCTGGTACATTATCACTTCAACCTTGCTAAACAGGGCACCAAATTCTAGAAAAGTAGTGCAGTAATCTTGTACTTCCTTGATCAGTTTCCCTCAATTAGTAGAATACGAAAAATACTAGTAGTATATTGATTTCATTAAGATACTTAGTGTAAAACTTTGAAAAACATGGTAAGAAACAACAAAGTTTAAAGAGTATTTTTCAAACTAGAAAATTAAAAACAGTAGAGAAAATAGAATCAGAAACAGATTAGAAATAATATATGAAATATTTTTATCAAAGAATAAATCGAGTCCACTGAATGCAAAGTATGTCCTTAAGAAAATTATTCCCCTCAAGTACCTAAGGTTAATGGAAAATATCCTCTCATGATAGAACGATCTTACTCACTGATGCATCGATACCTATACCCATAGTGTCATCGAACCACTCAAAGGTAGTAGAGTACACTTAGAATGCTAAATTTTGTAGTAGAAGAAGTCCAGAATGTTGGTTGTTATAAAATGAGAGGAAACCTATCTATTTATAGACAACAAAGGGTAGTATGAACAAAAGTTTATTGTGCCTTATCGGAAAAATCACAACCCTTGAAAAGTTACAACCCTTCTAAAAGGTCACAACCTTTCATAAAATTCACAACTCTTCATAAAAGTAGCAACTTTTAATTGAAATCACAATTATTCATAAAAGTCGCAGCTCTTCACTTTCCATTCACACCTTGTAAAACCTAACAAACATATTGTTAAGGGGTAGGGGGACTTTGTAGAGACAAAGCACACTATAATTGAGTCATTTTTATTATGTTTATTTGTTTAACTACACATTGATTGAAGTTAATTAATTGAAGGTCTCCTAATTAACGATTCCATTATATTTTGTTGATCTTGAGGAGATTGTGAGATTAAATTTTAGTTGAGCAACATCACTTCAAAGCATTAAGATATTAATGATTGAAATTTTATAGTGACAGTTAAAATAACAAAACTTTGAAGCAATCTAAGTGAATAAATTAATTGGTTAGGTAATAAGGTTCATTCAAGAGAAAACATTAAACAAATTACTATATTTGATGTAAGAAATGATCCATTTTGAAAAGATTATTGATTTACCTTTTTCGTTCCTAATCAACAAATTAAATAAAATAAAATTTGAAATGTACCCTCCGAAGTCCTGGCTCCTACTCATCAAATTAAATATTTGGGAAAATATCACTAAAATTAAAATTCAAAATTTACCTTCTTGACTCCTACTCATAAAATTATATTAAATAAAATCCCAAATTTACTCTCCTATAGTCCTACTCATCAAATTAAATGCTTAAGAAAATAAAAGAACTAAAAGTCAAAATTTACCTTCTTGGCTCCTACTCATCAAAGTAAATAAAATAATATTTCAATTTTACTTTCTTAGCTTCTACTCATCAAATTAAATGCTTAAGAAAATATCACAAGAACTAAAATTTTAAATTTTTCCTTTTGACTCCTACTCATCAAATTAAATCAAATAAAATGTTGTAAACAATTAACAGAAATTATTAATCCTCTTGGATCCTACTCATCAAGACATAATGTATTACCATAATCTTGACAATTTTCCTATATATACAAATTTCTTCACTCTCCCTTTGCTTCCAATCCTATTTTATTTGCATTCTCAAACAACCCAAGTTATTAGTGTGAAACTGTAAGTTTCTTCGTCAACTCTCTTTATTATTTTTTTGTATAGAAATCAAAATCAAGTTCTTTTTTGTTTTCATCAATCAAAGAGTGATCGTTTATCTTTTTGTTGTTTGTGGGGTTCTTTAATCCTATGGTTTGCGGTTTGATTTTTGTATAATTTTTTTATGTTTATGATGAATGATTGATGTTTTTTCATTGTAGACTAGTGATGGACTGCAACAAAGAATAGTCCACGAAGGCTAGAGGCATTGCTGAAGAGATGATGGGAAATAATAGAAAGATGACATTAACAGAATCAGGTGAAAATTGTAAATTAATTTCTCATCTACCTGGGCAGAATGTTCAGTGTATTAGAGGAATCAGCTAAGATCTACACGGCATAGACAACGTTTTGATTACCGTGATAATCTAAGTGATGAAGATGAAGATGAACATGCTTCTAAGCGATTTAAGGAGGTTGGATATAGGTTTCCTACTAAGGAATCTGAGGTGCAACATTTGTCTCATGCAGCAACTCTCAATGGAGAGGAAAAGAAATTTTTTCCTCTGAATATAGCGTGCAGAACACAATGATGGAAATTGTGAGTGCAAAAGGAAATGTTATGTAGGGCCTTCTATGAAGATGACAGGGATGGAGACGGATGATGTTCCAGAAGGATCCTTTGAACTAGACCCTACCTCCTTACCTACTTACCAATTAAGCATTTTGATGTTTGCGTAGTCAAGACACAACTTCCGATTCAAGTGTCTACGATCGTACAATAGTAATATAACCCAACCAAATGGGTTGGGGTCGAGTCCCAAGGGAGCGGTTTCTGAGAATTAAAAGTTAAGCGCAAATATGTTAGACTTAACCATAGCTAAAAACATTATCCAGTAAAAACATGATAAATCAAAGGGTTGACACGAATGTCAATTATCAAGGGGGGTTTGTAGTCGATTAACAACTAAAACAGCGAAAATACAAAGATGCAAATATAGGGAGATGGGATTCTTGGGATGTGATAGGAATACAGGATAAAATACACAATCGGTTAAATACTATTGATAGTCAATTGCTAAACATTTGTAACTAGGATAGACTTTAGTGGTGGTAAATTCTCTCTCAAGCAACTTACCCCGAATCAACTCGGTTTCTCTCGAACACTGAGTTGCCGCAATTAAGCACAACATCTGCCTTAGCCCATCCACTCTCTCGAGCTGAATGTGTGGGAAAAGGCCTAGGATTCACTCTCTCGAGCTGAACCCACGATGACCCAATAACCACCGGCTATCAATTTAGTAGTCTTAGTTTTAAAACCTCTCTCTTGAGCAAGCCAAAAATACTAAGATGAAATCGTATTTGAAACTACAATCCTATTTAGTTCAAACACAACTACTAAATGAAATCACATTTAAACAGCAAATAGACTAACAATAAGCAATAACCGACAGGAAATTTAACCCATATTCACAAAATCACACCCCAAGAATTGGAGTTTTAGCTAGACATGAAAAAGAGATAGAAATCAATACCAACAAGTGTTTCCATCAAGTGGGTACAATACAAAATGTCTTTAAACATGTCTAGGATGAAGATTCTTGGATACCCACTTCCAATTTCTTGGAGTTGTAAACCTTTAAAACCTTCAAGCTTAAGAACAATGTCTCTCAAGAACTCTAAGAACTAAAAACTGAAAATATTCTAAGTCTCAGTAATAATTCTTTACAACTTGGTACTAAGCTACACATTTAAATGAGTATTTATAGTTTTCAAAAATTTGTGTTGCGAAGGATCACACGGCGCAGTTAGTTGGGATCGTCGATGCACTCGGCGATCAACCCTTTGGTATGCTTCATCGCCTTTCAGCTTTTTCCTTCAGCATTTTTGTGTTCTGGATCATTGGGCGCTATTGTACTGCTTCGCAAAACTGTTCGGCGACACGCCGACTGCTCCCTTTCATCGCCAACTTGATATTTTCCTTCAGGGCTCAGCACACTGGAACTTTGAGCGATGTTAAGGCCATTCGGCGACTCGCCTAATGCATTAGGCGATCCTCATGCCTTCTTTTCTTCGTCTTTTCAGCTGTTTTGTTCCTTTTTGCCAAGTAGTGTCCATGCTTTGCCTCAAACTCCAAATATCATAAACTTAAGGATTTACATCAGTTATTGAGACAAAATATGCATTTGAGGACACTAAATCTATCAAAATAAAGCTCGAAATAAGTCTAAATTGTGGACTCATCAACACCCCCAACATAAACTTTTGCTTGTCCTCAAGTAAAACTCAAGTTCGGCAGTTCAAAAATGATGTCTCGAACAGTGCTACACAAGATTCAATCAGGAATGCACACATAAGACTCAATTTACTCATGCGAAGATCAAATGTGCACTCAAAGTTTCAAGTTGTGACACACCATTATCAAAGAATCTCAAGCTCACTATACTTGCTTCAAATACATGTTCAAGCTCAACTAAAATGTTCAAATTCCCTCACACAATAAAAATGATTTCATATTCACACAATGGTTCACAATTTAAAGTTCCGGAATCAAATGCAACGCTCACACTCACAAAGAAGAACACGATGCATGATTTCACCCATAGGTTTTCCCGTATTTTCCAATAGACAATTACTTCAGCTCACTCAAGATCAAACAGGTCATTCCAAGGCTTGTAATGGGGCTGATTGCAAAGGTATGGACATTTAGGCTCAGTGACTTTCATCCTTATGAAACCTTTCCTCTTATTTCATCATTTTCTTTAGTGCTCATAAGTCATCCCATTATTCACTTTCCATGGATTGTTTGGAAACCCCATTTCTTTTATACTTTATTCCACAACTTTTTCATTCTTTTTCTTTGTTTCTTTCCCTTTTTTTTATATATATATGGAAGGGTTCCATTTTTCTCAAAACAATAGGTTAAAGGAGACTTTTCTTGCACTTCTTGACTTGCCTTCTCTTTTCACTACACCCCCAACTTAGGTTGTTAGCCTGAGTTGGCTATTCAATCAACCACAAATCAAGAGGATTATGGGTAGTGGATTTAAGAAAGGTTATCTTTTCATCAAGTTTCTTCCAAAGAAGGATAAGGCTCAAGGGGTGTTCAACAGAGATTCACACACGCTCACAAGGTAGGTCACAAAAGAGGTATATGTCAAATTGTTTCACTCTCTTCAAAATTGCCTAAGATCATATCAAGAGATAGCCTTACTTAGTCAACCGGACCAACAGGACAAATTCTAGGTGTTATCATGCATGGTTCACAGTAAGCTCATCACATAAGGCATCAACATCAAGGTCAAACAAGACTCCACACTTTCGCTAGTGTGCAACAATCATCACAAGAGACTCAATTCGATAATTGGTTAGTCACAACGAGATGCAAAGAGTTCACATATTGTCTATGCCACTTCATTTGTCCTCATCGTAGCCGCACATTCATGTTTGTTCTTTTGTGAGCACTATATCAGTATTGATCAAAACCGATACTCAAATTATGAAAGGAACAGCCACATTCAACACATACAAGAGGTGGCAAAATTTTTTGGAAGGGTAAAAAATCATTTTCAATTAAAAACAAGGAGCCACAAGCTCAAACCTTCCACAAAAAGCAGTGTAACACAAATTTAGCACAAGGCCCAAACTGATAAACAAAACAGATATGCACAAAGGAGGGCCTCACCGTACCACAAATGAAAAACATTTTTTATCAAATGCAAATAAACATATCCACAAGTCAAAATAAAGAAAAGACAGAGAGGGAGGTCAAGAGGGGGTCCTATCTACACATTCACTCCATCTATCTGGGCATCAGTGCCCGATGCCTCACACTGAGCCTGGGCATCACTTCCCGAGGTCACCTCAAGAGGAACAATAGTACCAGATTCACCAAGTTCTGTTGAGTGTGAGTCCGCCAGAAAGACATGAACCACCCTGCAGAATCCCCGGGCCCATGAAGTAATATTAGGGTTTAAGGTAATGGTCTTCCTGGCAGAAATGGGCCTCTTGCCCTTGCATTTCCCAGTAGTTGTGGTTAGTTTTGTAGCTTTGCCTTCGACGTAGCTGCATCTTTATTTATCTCAATCCCTTTGGACTTCTCTTGGGCTGGTGTTATTCTTTCAGCATCTTTTGATTTAGTCATGTCTGCAAAATCTCGAAGAGAAGTTAAAAAAACTTAAACAAAAGCATAGGAGAACAATTTTAGATAGATTTGCCAAACCAGAGGGCGAATCGCCGAATTTCTTAGGCGAGCTAGATCGAGCTCGCCAAAGGAATTATTTCTAAAAACTGCAGCAAGTAGGCGATGGGGGGAACCACTCGTTGTGTCACCAATAGCTTTCGACGAACAAGGACAGGCCCGCCGAAAGTTTCAGTGCACAAAGGCTCAGGGATGCAGACAAAAGGCGAATGAGAAGCCTTTCGGCGAGTCGTCGAGTGCTTTTGGCGACATCAAGATTCTCGCCGAAAGTTACAGAATCAATCATCAAATAAAATATGAAATCAAAGGCGAGATAGGGACATTAGGCGAACCGCCGAGTGGTTTGGTGAGCTCAACCCAGCTCGCCCAACGTGCCTATTTTCAATCAAACTTCTAGAATTTAACCCCGCAACCCCCGAAAACAAAATCAAATCATGCACTAGTTAATTAAGGTGGGACCCATAACACCCAAACACAACCCCTAGAATTTTAATCATGTTTAAGGCATACAATTACAGGAATTCAACAGTCACAACTACTCGAGCAAGATTATCAAATTAAATCATGCATGTAAACAATCTAATCCTATCAGGCAGGATTAGAACAGTTCAACAAGATCAGGCTATTGCAAATGAGTATGATTTTTGATAAAATAAAATCGAAGCATAGAAAAACAACCTTTGGTGTCGATAAAGGGAAGATTAAAATGCTAAGCGGTAATGTAATCCAGCTCCGAGCACAAATCAACACCAAAAATACTCTAAAAAAACTAAAATATAGGAACTAGCGTGCAGGTGTGAGGTTGGGAAGATAAAAAGTGAGGGAAAGTCAATGAGTTTGAAACTTTTAAATCTTTGGCCTGCAAAATGATGAGTCCACAAATTGGACTCATTTAGGGCTTTATTTTAATAGAAATAGTGTCCTCAAATGATTCTTTTATCTCAATATCTGATGAAAATGCTTAAGTTTCAGGTATTTGATGTTTTAGTGGAAGCATGGACACTTAGGGGGAAAAAAGGAACAAAAAGGCTGAAAAGAACGAAGAAGCTGAAGCCTGAGCATCGCCAAGCATACTTGGCGAATCGCTAAAGGGACACACTTCCCCCTTTGTTCTAGTACGTGAAGCCCTAAAGGAAGTGGATCAAAAGGCGATTAAAGGATCATTCGGCGTGTTTCCGAATAGTTACGCGAGGCAGTACTATGTCACCCAATGACAGAGACCACGACGATCTCGAAGGATGGTGCAAGATGGCGATGAACTGCACCTAAGGGAGAATCACCGAGTCGATCGGCGATTCCGACTAATGTCGCCAAATGATCCACTACAACACTATTTTTTAAAACTATAAATATTCGTTGAGAGTTATAGCTTAAGAGAAATTTTAGCATTACATTTTTAGTATAAATTTTTAGACAATATAATTTTTACTACTTTTTACTCTCAAATTTGGAGAGGGTTTTTGGGAGACTAAAATAAAGGAGTTCATCTTCCCCAAGTTGGAAGTGGATCTTCTCCATTCTTCTTCCTTTGCTTAAATCAAGGTTTAATTTCTTATACCCATTTGATTTCACTATCATTTTAGGTGTATTTTGTTGTTTCTTGATGTGTGGCTAAAAACCCCCATTCTTAAGGTGTGATTTAGCAAATATGTGTTGATATTATTGTTGGGTCTTGCTTGCTGATAGGTTAGTGTATTTTAATGGTGATTTCAACTAGTAGTTGTGGTTTAATTTAATGGGTTTGTAGTTGCAAATTCAATGCTACCCATGTGTTTTTGGCTTGCCCGAGAGGGAGGTCGCGAAACCAAGACTACTAGACTGATGGCCTAAGGAGTGGGTCGACATGAGGTTCATCCCGAGAGGGTGAGCCCTAGTCCCATATCCTAACACTCAGCTCGAGAGAGTGAGTAGGGTAAGGCATAGGATGGTCTTCATGCGGCAAATGGGTGTCCGAGAGGAATGCATTTGAAACGGGGTAAGTGACCCTAGAGGGAACTTATTTCCATATAAAGCTTAGCCTAGTCACTATTATCTTGCAAATTTCCTATTGAAAGAATGTACCCAACCATTTATCTAAACTTGTATTGCGGTCACACACCAAGAACTCTTCCCCATGCTTGGTTTTCTTGTTATTTTTGTTGTTTTTACTTACTTGTGACAAAACCCCCAAATTGATATTTGATACTTTTGTGTCCCCCCTTTGATTTACAATGTTTTTAATCATTAATGTCTTTAGCTACGACTAGTTAGAACTAGATTTTATTTTTCTGTTAATTCTCAAGATCGCTCCCTTGGGACACGACCCCAACCCTTGGTTGGGTTACTATATTATCGATGATCGTAGACACTCGAACCGTAGTTAGTGTCGTTGGTCACGATAAGCATCAAAATAGCACCGCTGCCGGGGAGTGGTGTTACTTGAGAATTTTTAGATTGGTAGAATTTTCGTTCTTCTTAGTTGTAGTTCACTTACCTAATTTTTAGTTTTGTTTTGAGCATTTATGTGTTTCAACAATCATATGAGTGTGAACGGCTAGCTGCCAAACAAGCAACCCACTGGGTCATGCTTCTCATCGAAGTGATATTTATGATATTAATAGTGTGTACAACCCTGCCCAAGTGGGTGAGATGAATGCAATTCGCATGCCACAAGAAGACGGAAATGCAACATTTGAAATTACTGGCACAACACTCCATCTCATACATTCAAAAGGTGTATATGGAGGGTTAGAGCATGAAGACTCGTATGAACATATACAAAGCTTCATAGAAGTGCACATACCTCTGTCATTCAATAATCTATCGCAAGAATGCATACGACTGTGCTTATTTCCATTATCATTAACCGGGGAAGCCACTAGGTGGTTGATCGAGCTTTCAAAAAATTCCATCAAGTCATGGGAGGGGCTGGTAACGGCTTTTCATGAAAGATTCTTCCCTCCATAAAAAATGATGAAACTAAGAGACGACATTCAAAGTTTTAATCAAAAGGAGGGCGAACCAATTCATGAATCATGGACACGATTTAAGAGAATTTTTCAAAAATGTCCAACGTTGGATTGCCGAGTGAGTTACTGCTCCAATATTTTTACCGTAGTCTGGATTCAGTTAATAAAGGGATAGCTGATCAGCTGGTGCAAAGAGGAATAATGTTACAATCATTTGAAGTAGCATCATTTCTCCTAGATGTCATGACTAAAGTAAATCAAGCATGGTACATAAAAGATGACCAAGTTTCCCCACTGTGCTTCAGATTAACGCAAGAATAACTCTAAAAAGAAAAGGAAATGGACAAAAACATCAAAACGATGTTGTCTCAAATAGATGTGATACACGCGCATATGAAGGGGACGTATGGAGTATTTCGATTTGAGGAGGGTTCTCCTTCAGGTTATTTGAGACCGGGGGAGTATCAAGGTTGGAACTCCAAAAGAATTTAGGGGGGGTTGTTCATCCGGTTACTTAAGACCGGGGGAGAATAAAGGTTGGAACTCCACAAGATATGAGGAGGGTTTCCACCCACGCTTACAACAGCGGAGCAGAAATCAAGGTTGGAACCATTATAGGGATGAAGAGTCAAGGAGATATTGCCACTATTGGGCAGAGCAAGATGACCATGAGGAAGACCATAATCAATTGAGTGAAAGCCCAAAATCTAAAGGGAGCGCAAGTAGTCCTCGGGTAAATGATCTATTATCACGCATACTTGATAAAGTTGAGGGTTCTGATGATTTGCTGAAAGGAATGAGAGATTACTTTTCATCACTAAACAGTAAAGTGAATTCTTACACTGATGCCATAAAAAAACTAGAAGGTCAATTGAGTCTATTAACAACTAAATTATCCTCTAGAACACTAATGGAAGATAATGAAAGGGGGCTAGTTGTGGTAACCCACAGTGGAAGAAAGATGGAAAAAGGGAATATGATGGCAGATGAGAACCCTCGCATGCAGGAAGAGAGCCAGGGTACAGAGGAACGGGAATCACCTATTCCACAAAACCTTGCCAAAGAACCACAAGATGATGCAGAGTAACATATCCAAGATCCGAAAATCATGCACCCTTTACCCAAAATACCTCCACCATTTCCTCAACGTTTGGAAAAGAAAAATGAAGATGAGAAGTTCAAAAAGTTTTTGTCAGTATTCCAGAACTTGTCAATTAACCTCCCTCTGGTAGAAGCATTAATGGAAATGCCGGGGTATGCTAAATTCATGAAGGAGCTGGTTACAAAGAAAAGGAGCTTGGAGTATGAAATGATTGAGGTACCCCATAGTTGCAGCGCACTTATGACAAATGAGTCAATCACTAAGAGAAAAGATCTTGGGGCATTCACAATTCCATGCACAATTGGCATGCTCCAATTCGCTAAAGCTTTGTGAGACTTGGGAGAAAGAATTAACTTGATGCCCTATGCAATATACAAACAACTTGGTTTGTGTGAACCAAAGGCAACCACAATGAGACTCCTTATGGCTGATCGATCAATCAAGCACCCAGTGGGGATACTCCATGACATATTGGTAAAAGTAGATCGGTTCATCTTCCCGGCTGATTTCGTGATTCTAGACTGTGAGATCGATGCTGAAATCCCCATTATTTTGGAAAGGCCCTTCTTGGCTACTAGGAGAGCATTGGTGGATGTCGAAAGCAGAAAATTGAAGTTCTGTGTGAACGATGATGATGTGATCTTCAATAACTGTATATCCATGAAGCAACCAAGTAATATCCATGTGGTGTCTACTGAGGATGTTATAGATGAGGTAGTGGCAAGTGTTAGCCATTTAATGCGAAAGAATGAACCCCTTGAGTATGTACTCGCTAACTATGATGAATCTGAAATTCAAGGCTATGTGGAAATGGTAGCTGCCTTATCATGGTTAGGAGTATACTCAAGGAATCCAATCAAGTTGGACATGGACCTGAAAAATAGAGAAAGTCCTCGTACAAAGCCATCAACAGATGAACCGCCGAATCTGGAATTAAAAGTCCTACCCTCTCATCTCAAGTATGCCTTCTTAGGAGCCAATATCACGTTACCAATGATTATTGCAGCCGATTTGCTCGAAGGGCAGGTGAAATTGCTCATTGAAGTACTGCAGAAGCATATAAAAGCTATTGGATGGACAATAGCCGATATAGTAGGAATTCCTCCTGGGATCTGTACTTACAAGATTTGGCTTGACAGTGAATGTAAACCTAGTGTGGAGCATCAACGGAGATTAAACCCTCCAATGCAAAAGGTGGTGAAGAAAGAAATCATCAAGTGGCTAGATGCAAGAGTGATCTACCTTATCGCATATAGTAAGTGGGTAAGTCCAGTGCAATGTGTACCGAAAAAAGGGGTATAACCGTAGTCCTAAATGCAAAAGGAGAACTTGTGCCAACAAGACCAGTGATTGGGTGGCGAGTATATATGGATTATCGATAGCTTAACTCATGGACCGAGAAAGACCATTTTCCAATGCCCTTTATGGATCAAATGCTAGACCGGTTATCAGAAAGGGGGTGGTATTGCTTTTTAGATGGATATTCTGGTTACAATCATATCTCTATCGCGCCGGAAGACAAAGAGAAAACCAATTTTACCTGCCCTTATGGAACATTTGCATTCAAAATGATGCCATTCGGGTTATGTAATGCCCCAACAACATTCCAGCGTTATATGTTGTCTACTTTTGCAGATATGGTCGAAGACTCTATGGAAGTATTCATGGACGACTTCTCAGTCGTTGTGGACACATTTGAGGAATGTTTGACACACTTAGGACAGGTGCTCCAAAGATGCATGGATACGAATCTGGTTCTCAATTGGGAAAAGTGTCATTTTATGGTAAAGGAAGGAATCGTTCTTGGGCACAAGGTGTCGCAAAAGGGTTTGGAAATTGACAAGGCAAAAATTGAGGTCATTGAGAAACTACCCCCACAAATTGGACTCATTTAAGGCTTATTTTAATAGAAATAGTGTCCTCAAATGAATCTTTTATCTCAATATCTGATGAAAATGCTTAAGTTTTAGGTATTTGAAGTTTTAGTGGAGGCATGGAAACTTAGGCGCACAAAAGGAACAAAAAAGCTGAAAAGAATGAAGAAGCTGGAGCCTGAGCATCGCCAAGCATACTTGGCGAATCGCCAAAGGGACGCACTCCGCCCTTTGTTCCAGTACGCGAAGCCCTGAAGGAAGCAGATCAAAAGGCGATTGAAGGAGCAGTTGGCGTGTCACCAAATAGTTCCGCGAAGCAGTACTATGTTGCCTTATGACATAGAGCACGGCGATGAACTGCACCTAAAGGCGAATCGCCGAGTCGATCGGTGATTCCAACTAGTGTCGCCGAATGATCCACTGCAGCACAAGTTTTTGGAAACTATAAATACTCATTGAGAGTTATAGCTTAAGAGAAGTTTAAGCATTACATTTTTAGTATAAATTTTTAGACAATATAATTTTTATTAATTTTTACTCTCAAGTTTGGAGAGGGTTTTCGGGAGACTAGAAGAAAGGAGGTCATCTTCCCCAAGTTGGAAGTGTGTCTTCTCCATTATTCCTTTTTTGCTTAAATCAAGGTTTAATTTCTTATACCCATTTGATTTCACTATCATTTTATGTGTATTTTGTTGTTTCTTGATGTGTGGCTAAAAACCCCCATTCTTGGGGTGTGATTTAGCAAATATGTGTTGATATTATTGTTGGGTCTTGCTTGCTGATAGGTCATAGATGTATTTTAATGGTGATTTCACCTAGTGGTTGTGGTTTAATTTAATGGGTTTGTAGTTGCAAATACAAAGCCACCCATGTGTTTTCGGCTTGCTCGAGAGGGAGGTCGCGAAACCAAGACCACTAGACTGATGGCCTGAGGAGTGAGTCAACATGAGGTTCATCCCGAGAGGGTGAGCCCTAGTCCCATATCCTAACACTCAGCTCGAGAGAGTGAGTGGGATAAGGCGTAGGCTGGTCTTCATGCGGCAAATGGGTGTCCGAGAGGAACGCATTTGAAACGGGGTAAGTTGCTCGAGAGGGAACTTATTTCAATCTAAAGCTTAGCCTAGTCACTATTATCTTGCAAATTTCCTATCGAAAGCATGTACCCAACCCATTTATCTAAACTTGTATTGCGGTCACACCCCAAGAACTCTTCCCCATAGTTGATTTTATTGTTATTTTTGTTGTTTTTACTTACTTGTGACAAAACCCCCAAATTGATATTTGACACTTTTGTGTCGCCCCTTCGATTTACAATGTTTTAAATTGGTAAAGTCTTTAGCTACGACTAGTTAGAACTAGATTTTATTTTTCAATTAATTCTCAAGACCGCTCCCTTGGGACACGACCCCAACCCTTGGTTGGGTTACTATATTATCGATGATCGTAGACACTCAAACCGTAGTTAGTGTCGTTGGTCATGATAAGCTTCACAAAACCGTCCAGTTTTCACCCATTAGGCAAAGATAGTCGAGCTCGCCTATCCTCTCGGTGATTCACCGAGAGTTCATTTACCTCACCAAATTTTACAGAACCTCCAGTTAGTGTGGGGGTCCCAACGGCGATCTCCGTCGAGATCACCGACATGGTCGGTGATTCGCCAATAATTTCCTAGGCTCGCCGAGTTTTACAGACTCCAATTTGAAGTTGTCTTGAGTCAAACGGCGATTAGGTCGAGCTCGCCGACCTCTTCTGCGACTCACCAACTGGACATGTTGCTCGCCACCCTACACTTTTTCGAACACTTTCCACACTTCAACCTATACAAACAACACACCATTATTTTACCAAAACACAATTAAAAGCAATAAAAAGTTTTGGGTTGCCTTCCAAATAATGTGATACACTCAAATTACACCTCTTTTTAGAAGCATAAGCAATTGTTATCACGTAAAGAACCCAACTTGTAGGTTGGGGTCAATCCCACGAGGAATATGGTTTAGACTTAAGTCCAATAACGATTATATTCATTTAGCCAATGTATTTATGAAACAAATAAGTAAAAGCGGGGGGGGGGGATTTGCGAACAAATTTTGGGAATTGTGAAAGTAATTAGTAAGCAAGATTCAAACTTTTGTTGTTATCAAATTGAGAAAGAAACTAGGGCGTACGTGTTCCCCATAAGCGCATAACTCCGTAAACTTATTAATAGCAATCCCTTCCTAGTGTATTACATGCAAAGCGATAAGTTATGTATCTCTAAATCCTTGGTCTGGCATCTAGAGAATTTCACCCCACACCTTGGTCCGACTACGTGTGTATAATTTTCTAACACTTACCATTACCTAATATTAGAGGTCACATCGATGTATGGCTTAGTTTTCACCCTCGCACCAATCCAAATTAATTCTCTTAGATAGTATCAAACTAAATCTTTGTTGATAATTCTTTTCTTATTAACTACCTCTTTGGTCCGGAAAGTAGCAACAAGGTGAGTTCTAACGTTGCGCACCGTTAAAAAGACTTCTAGACGAAAGAATTATCAATGCATGCAAAACACTATTCGGTAATTACTTAGTTACTATTCATACTTCGTTAATCGCTCATGGTTCCCATAACCCTAGTTATGGATTTAGTTACCCATATTAGCAAGAAAACAATTCATAATGTTTGAAAAATAAATCATGAACTTATGTAGTAGATTAGAATAATCCCAGAATTTCAAAGTAAAAATCACCTAAACATACTTAGGAAATTAAGAATTGCTAAGGTTGCAAGTTAATCTCCCAAGCCAAAAACTAGAACTAAAATAATAAAGTTTGAACCCCAAAAATGAGGTTTACATGCCCTATATATAGAAAAATAAGTCCTAACTAAAGAAGAAACGAAATAAGGAAATGATGTTTCAGGACGTGGTTTCGATCGACAATACTGACCTACGGTCCGTAGGTCCCTTCCGTGACTCAGGACATAGGCAAATTTCTAACTTCAAAATCTTCAAATCTCTTAACTAAATGACGGAGCACCAGTACGGACCATGGATTGATCTACGGTCCGTGGATCTTCCTCCGTAGCTCCATACTTAAAATCTTCAAAATCAGGTATTGGAACCCCTCTCTGAATCATTTGACGGATCAATAATACGGTCCGTAGATCAATGTACGGTCCATCGATTGCAACCGTGGTTCCACTCTTGGTCAAGAATTCCCTGATTTTCGTTCAAGCCTTGCCTGCCCATCTACGACACCCATCTACAGAGCGCGAATGGACCTACGGTCCGTGGATCACCTCCGTAGATTCCCTTTTCTGCACATTCTTCAGCTGCGTCTTTCAGTTTCCATGTCTGAACATATTTCCTGCAAACATGAGAAAATTACATAAAAATCAATACAAAATGGCCCTAGACACACACAACTCTTAAGTGAAATGTATTAAAAATACCGTAAACTCACGGTATATCAACACCCTCAACTTAAATTCATTGTTTGTTCTCAAACGACGCACTAAGACTCTAAACGACACTTGTATAGAAGCAAGTATTTCAAGCACAAGCAATCACATGGCTCTCTACCCCGACTCTCTTCTCGAGTGCAAATCTTTTCTCTCAGACGCTAACTTGTGCGGATTCAAACATGACAAAGACCGACCAACCAACACACAACATACACTGTTTCACTATAACCAAGGTACCAAGTTTCCGATAATGTAACTAGTGCCCTTACTTCAAACGAAATACCTTTTTCACACAATAAATTTGATTTTGACTACAAGGATTTATTCAGCACTCACACTCAGAAGTAACTACAAGTATAGTTAGTGCTCAATACCATAGGCTTGCCCTTATTTTCACTGCTTAAACTCTCCAAACTAGGTTCTAGGATCACTATAGGACTTTCTTGGCTTGTAACGTAGGCTCAGGGTCAGGTGTGGTACATTTGGGTACGTTTTAGTGACTTTCTGCCCTCCTTGACATTACATTAGGCTTTCTACCTCTTTTCGCCCTATTTTTGACATCCTACCATTTTACCTCCTTTCCGTTGATTCTCTTCAACCATGGATGTGACTTTAGACTTTGTAGCTCTTTCATTTTCAGTTTCATTTTTTTCTTGCGTTTTAATCTTTTGTTTAGCTTTCAACAAGTCACATCCTTTCCTCTTATTCTTTTTTTTCTCTTTTTCAACATCAAACTCTTTTCATACCAATTTTTCTTTCGATTTCTTATTTCATAGCCACCCTCAACTTATGGATTTTCCATTGGTTGAGGTGCACAATACTCGATGTCGGATTAGGGCCAAGATTGAGATTACTTTTTACATTAGCCACCCTCAACTTAGGCTTTTGCCCTAAGTCGAGGTGCACATGTCCAAGGAGGGACCGGGGCCAACATAGTAGATTATGAGAAGGTGAGTTAGTGGTTTAGAAAGAAATGGTCTAATTTAGGCTCAAAGCATTTGGATCAAAGGGAGCATTTATTTCATTTGGTTGGATTCTTCTTTTAGGCAATTTATGGACTTATCAGAACAAGGGCCTCTGATCACTTCCTACTCTCCAGAGTAGATTGTCTTAACAGGACTGACCGGGCAAGTTCTAGATTGGCACAAAAACTGTTTGAACAATCAACTATTCTCACACACTCTTGGCACATAGTTTTATTATCAGATTATCAGATTACCCAGTTCAAGTTTTAGCTTAAGTAATGCAATCAAGTTGGTTCATTATCATGTCATACTCAGAGCCAACACATTCAAGTTGGTTCATTCAAAAATTTGCCATCATGATTCATTCTTTCTCATGCTTCTACACATAAAATCCTAACACATGCCGACTCAATAGAAATTAAGCGATCTCTTCGAGGAAAAGAACACAGGCAAGAAAACCCCAAGAGACGATTACGAGTTGGGTTACTCAGACTTCACCCTATCACTCACTATCCATTTACCCCACCCCAAACAAAAAATAGGTGCAATTGTCCCCAATGCGCACAAAAAGCGGTAAAAAGTAATGGATTTGTGTGAATCAAACCTGTAGCGCATAGTGCCGACGAACCATCAACAAGTGGGTGGGTCTGGTTTCCCGGAGCCCGCTACAGCAACATGAGGGCCACCTCAGTAGTGCCCACGTCAGTAATCATAGCACCCTTAGTAGTGCTATCAATCATTCTAACCGCACCATCAGGTGTGCTCACATCATGACTCTCAACAGTTGGACCCCGACAACGGGCACAGAAGTCGAAGCCTCATGGGCACTCTCATGAACCTTTTGCTGGCGCAACTCCTCATCTATAGTAGAGGCTTTTCGAGCCTGTTCAGTCCGCTGGCGCTCCCGCTTCTTTGCTCGGGCTTCCTCAATAGTGTTATAATTTTGGTTGGAGCAATGCCTCTTCCCACAAGCACGGGTGGGCTCGGGCTGTGCATCTGTATCCTCTCTGAATAGAGCATCGAGTACGGTATCATCAGCCAATGCAGTGGGTGTAAACTAAGGCTCATCTGTGGGCACAGCAAAGATGGAATCAATGTCGGCCCGGAGACTGTCCAACTCAATTCGAATGGACGAAAAATATGTGACCGGGGCTGGCAGTGCGAGTACTCAAAACTCGAAGGCATCCAGGCGCTTATGAATGGCTTGAACCTTCTGATCCATCATGGTTTCCATCCTCTTTTCCATCCTAGCCTTAAAATCTGCAAATGGACTTCTGCATCCATGGCTTCACATGGTGAAGCAGTGTGGCCATCTGCGCCTCCAATTTCTGAACTCGAGCTAACGGCACAACAGAGGCTCCAGAAGGCGGGGTGGCTCTAGATAAGCTGGGGGCCTTACTAGCGGCCTGAGAAGAGGAGGCTAGGGTATCATCAGTGTGGCTTGGAGGGGCAGGCTCATCACCCTGCATCTGCTCCACATCATCTACTAAATTAGTACCCAATGGCACATCTATCCGCCACTCTCTGCAAGGTGATTCCATATTTGCCTCATCCCAAATCAGGCCAATATTGAGGGTCCCCGTTGCCTGTATCAATTTGTCACAATGCCAGATTGGCACACCAAAGTCCCTGCATAGTTGAAAAATGAGGCATGGAAAAGGGTAAGTAGTGGAGGTCTTGAACGCCCTCTCATAAATCTCTGCCAGTAGCATGCGGGGGAAGTCAATCTCGAACCCTGCTACTAATGTTGCAACCATTACTACTCTATCCCATGTAAGTGCATTGTCAACTTTTGTGGGCGACACTCTGTTCCGCACCAGCACCCAAAAAAACTTGGCCACCAAATTCAAGGTGGCCTTCCGAATACCCAAACGTGGTGAGCTAACCCACTTCACACGATCTCCATTTGCAGCTATGTCCCTGGCCAACCACAGTAAGACAACCTCCCTCTGTTCGGCATTACACGTGAAGGCTTCACTCCTCACAACATCCCATCTGTAATCAAATAAGGCCGTGTTGAGTGCCCAAGTTTGATTATGGCCAGGGCCGTAGAGGAATCGGCTGATGGTGGTATGTGATATGTCCACTGGAAAACCTCGGACCATAGTAGAAGTGAGAGGCTCCTGCGTTGTGGGGTTTGATCTCTTGTCAATAGAACCTCGGAGAGTGGCATCATAGGAGGCATACAACTCCCGCGCAATCTCCTCGCTATAAGTCCCGGGGTCTTGAGCCATCCAGTCGCACTTGTGAAGCTGAAAAAGCTGGTGGATGTTGGGAATAGTGTGTAAGCTCCCTGTGAGGACTCTGCACTCTTCAGTAATAAGTCGGGCCATCTTTTCTTTCTCATTCAGCATTTTGACATCCCAATAGATTTTCCATTTCCCCTCAATACACCATCTTTTTTGCTCCCCAGCCATCGTATCAGGGTTGTAGCTTCGTGGCACCAGGACTTCTCCCGAACTAGTGGCCTCATCAGATGAGACAGCTTTGTCATGTGACCCTGAGCCTGTGGAGGATCCATAATCAGAGCCGGAAGCATGGGTAGGCTCAGAGCCGGAAGCAGAGGCGGACTCTGAGTCTAAAGCAGAACCAGCCTTAGAACCGGAAGCAAAACCAGCCAGTGACCCGATCAGTGTGTTCTCCTCATCAGACTGGGAGACAGTGACTACATCGGTGACCACCTACCGAGATGTATTCCGGGTAGCTCGAGGTGCAGTAGGGGATGTCCTCGTGGCCGGTGGAACATATGTTGGATCCTTTTCTACGTCTGTGTGTTCATCAATCAGCCTAAAATTAGGCTGCACGGATTTTTATTTGCCCCTTTTGGAGTAGGTCACTTGCTTCTTAGGCGCCATGGTAACTGTGGATGTCTAATTAGTACCAAAATAAACTCATAACACACTCGAAAAGATTTTAGAACTAAGAACGAACAAAAATGAAAAATAGAAAAAAATTCAGACAGTGGCTTCAGTGGCCACCTACGGTGGGCATCTACGATCCGTAGGCTGATCTACAGTCCGTGGATCCCTTCCGTAGATCAGAGGTACCAAAATGCTGGTCTCTGATAGGAACCACGGATGTGCAGAATAGTTCGTAGATTGATCTACGGACCGTAGTTAACTTCTGTGGTTCCATACTTAGTGAAATTCTCATGTGCCACCAACCACGGACCTGATCTACGGTTCGTAGATGGGGTCTCATGGATGGGATCTTTACCAGGTTTCAGGCATCCTTCATGTTGACCCCAATTTGACCAATTTCAACAATATCACCTAATCTAATCTTGTATTTCACCAGAAATTATGATAGGTCGTCATTCTAAGGGTTCCGGTTACTAAATTCACAGGAATTGCACAAAAAAATTAGGAACCCTAAGTCGAAACTTGCATTTAGACACTCATTACACTGGTTTTATACATTATAAAGACACACAATCACTATCTATCATCCCAAGGGTGTTTGTAGTTCTAGTTTAGCATGCATTTAAATACAATCAACTACCCAAGGTCAATACCCAATTCTGGACTTTCTATAATCAATCACTGAATCGAAATTCAAAGTGAAAGGAAAGTATATTACCTTACAAGCAATGTGAATGAGGTGATTGTGTGACAACTCGAGACTTCCAACAACCTTTGGCTCGCCTTTCGCACCGAACCCGGACATTAAACCTTTGAAAATTGGGAATGGGATAGAGTTGCGGGAGGAGAGAGTGCTTTGTGAAATGGGAGGATGAATATAGGGTGATTGATTGTGGATTTTTGTTAATATGGAGTGATTGGAGTAGTTAGAAGGCTGTAGAAACGATTTGGGAGTAAAAATGAGGGAAGTGGGAATGATTTGAAAAAGAGGGGGTTTTATTTAAAAGATGTCTGGGTCGAGTAAGGCAGACTAGGGTTTGGACCCACGAGACCCCGTTCACAGTCCGTGGGTCGATCTGCGGTCCGTAGATGAGGACCGTAGATCACACTTACACTTTTAAAAATTTAGGAACCTCACCTGGGATCTATAGACACTATTCACAGTCCGTGGAATGAACCACGGACCGTCGATGGGGTCCGTAGATCTCTGCACCAGACCTTTTTCTGTATATTTTTGTTTTCGGCCCTGCATATGTAGCACCCATTAGGCCTTTATTTTTACATTTTCTGGACACTTTTTAGACACGGATTCTATGCTATATTTAGCAAAGTCTGCGAACCAAGGAATCAAATCATGAGAAGCAGCCAATACTTGTTCATCCGGAAAAGCATAATTGATTTAAGCCCTATCACCAAGTTTTACCATCACCTCTTCCTCTAATCTGGACAAGTGGTCAACAACTTAATTTTCAGTCCCCTTTCTATCCTTCACCACAAAGTCGAACTCTTCTAGCAACAATACCCATCTAATTAACCTTGGTTTCGCATCCTTCTTCGCCATCAAATACCGCAATGCAGAATGGTCAGTATGCACTATGAACTTAGTACCAAGCAAGTAGGATCGAATTTTTTTGAATGCAAAAACCACCGTAAGAAGATCTTGTTCAGTTACCGTATAGTTCTTTTGGGCCACATTTAGAGCTTTGCTAGCATAGTAAATAGGATGGAGAATTTTCTCTCGCCTCTTTCCCAATACCACACCTAGCGCCACTCCACTCGCATCACACATTACCTCAAACGGTTGTCCCCAATCCGGTGAAATAATGATAGGTGCAGTAACTAACTTCTCCTTCAACTCTCCAAATGCTCTTAGACAAGCATCATCAAAATAAAACTTACACTTTTTCTCGAGCAGTTTTTGTCACACCCCTAGTTTTCCTCAAAATTAATGTTTCTTGAAGAATAGAGGTTTTCTAATTAAAGTGATGTTTAGAACAGGGATTATTTTATATTTTTCAGTGTCGCCACTTGGAATTGAGTTTTGGTGTTCCAAGTCACCTATAAATCCCAAATCAAAAGGAAATTTGACTATATATTTTGTTTTGTCTGCGAAAACAGAGATAGGGTAAGGAATTCTATTGACCGAGGCGAAGGTATTAGGCATCCCTCGAGTCCCGTGGTTCTAGCATTGTTGCTTTATTAACTTTTATGACTTAAATTTTTTTTTTTTTTTTTATGTTATTGATTTTTCAAATATGTTTTTAAGTTATGTCTACCTTTTTACATATATATATATATATATATATATATATATTATTTATTTATTTACGGTCATTTGCAAATTCATGCAAATAATCACCTTTATTCATAAATCTTTAAATTGAAACCAAAACTTCCACCAAAACAAATTATCGTGGTCAAGTACGCAAAGAACCAAAAATAAAATAATAAATACATATATAAAATAGTAAACTACATGCTAAAAACCTCATCGGATGATACATGAAATTCAATTCTCAACTATTATTTTTTAGCCATTATTTTTATTTTTTATTTTTTTGTTAAAAATAAGAATAAATAATATAAAAAAAATAAGAATAAACAAATCTCATTAAAGGAACTCAAAAAAAAACAAGCCTACTGGTGGTCATTTAATTTAGAATACTCTCCTGTGAAATTCTTAAATCTACTATTATGCTTCACAAGTAAGGTAAAAAGAAATAAAAATAGAATGGAGATTAATAAATTAAAACACTTGTTTTATCGAAACGTTAAGTATTTATGGAAGTTTCGTATTTAAGCAAGGAACATGATTCTTCCCATTTTTTATTTTTTCTTCTTCCTTATTCTATATATGTATATTATCCTATAGCTAAATATAAATCAAGGAAAAGAGAAAAAAAATCAAAAGAACAAAAGAAATGATAGTAAAAATGGACAAAAAAATACAAGTTGGAAAGCGTACCCACAAATAATGATATCTCAGTACCACTTAATGTATCAATTTTATTATTATTCTCAAACATTATAGGTAATTTGTCCATCATTATATTTTTAATGAACTATATGCAAATGGTAAACAATAAAACCTTAAACCATTTCAAGTACTGTTGCACATGCAGAAACAAAAACTACTCTGTTTCCTATCATTACTACGTAACATTTGTTCGACACAAAACAATAAAAAAAAACATGCTTAAAAAAAATGCATTCAGAGGAGTATAACAACACAATAATAACTTTTCAAAAATAATAATAATAATAATAATTATATTAAATGAACATAAACAATTACATAACTAACTAAAAATAGAACCACGACAAAGGAATACAAATAACACTATATTATTTATTCAAACCCATCTTCAACTATAAGGGGGAATTGAAAATTACCTCTTTGCGAAAATTAATTTCACCAAAACCAAACTGCTGCGATCTACTGATTTCCAAAGTTAATAGTTGAAAATTAACTTTAAAGATCCACGAATCCGAAACCGCAAGCAAAATCTCAAACTCAACCTTTGTTCGTGAGTAAAAAAAATGTATAATAAGAGAACGAATACGTATGTTGTGTGCGCGTGCAGACGGAAGTCTATTGCTAGAATTTTTTTCTCCCCTTTTTTAATGGTGTGCGTGTGTTATATATAGGATATATGTTTCCAGGTGAGTCCTCTTTTTTGTTGTTGTAGTGTGCATGTAAATAGGAGTGGGATAGTGTCGTGTGGGGTGTGGAGTGTTGATGAAGACCTGAGGGAGTGGGAGTGTGGGGTGGATTTGTTATATTATTTAGATTATATTTTATTTTAGTTTTAGTTTTATTTTACTTTTAAAAGAATAATAATTAACTATACATATAAATAATAAATTATAATAAAATATCAACTAATTAAAGCAATATTAAAAATTATATTTTATTATTGGTACAAAATAATATAAAACTAACAGCAAAATTAGCCCGCAAAAGCACATAACTGAAATTTAAAAACTCTACCCCTTCATATAACTCTTAGGCACAAAAATAAAAATTGATTTTTATATATTTATTTATTTATTTGCTAACAATCTTATACCATTTTTGTTTGGGGGGTCCGTCTTTTTCTAAACATTGATTATTTTATCATAATACTCTTTTCTCAAAGGTATTAGTCTAATAATTTCTTTTATATTTTCTAGAATATATTCTATATATTGTATATCTTGGGTTCTTTGATATGCTTCTATATTTTCTTTTATTAGATTTCCTAATAAGGTTATGTTTTCAATAGTTTCTTGCAAATATTGTAAGTATTCGTAATTTATCATTAGTCTGAATATTCTAATTCTAGGTCGCATATATTAATTCGTTCTAGGTCTGTATATATTTCATGTAATTCTATCTCATACCATGTTTGAGTTGCTAGTTCGTCTTCTTCATAATCAAATATCTTTTCCCATATTATTCTCCTTAGTTCAATAATTTTTATATTTTTGAGAGTATATCAAATCAGTGTTTTATAATTCAGTATCATTTCATCATGTAGATAAGTAGTCATGTTATTCTGTTGTTTAATCAATAATTCCCTCATATCATATGCATAATTGAATATTATTCATATTAGATTACTATAAACTAGATTATTTTCAATCAAGTTTTCCTGTCACTATTAACATTGTACTTTCAAAGGTACTCTCTTCCTAAACAACACCTCAACTCTGTTTACTCCCCTCACGGCTTCCTTGCCTATGGTTTCAACTTTAGGATGGCATAGTTCTGGAAGTTTTTCCTTCTTTTCTCATGGTAACAAACTAGAAAATATGCTTCAAATAATTCTAGTATATAATAACTAATATAAACCTATTTAATCATGCTTTATGATATTCAGGAACTAATAGATTTAGCTATGCATAATCATAAATAGATGTACCTGTTCTTTTGTGATGTCTGGTATATTTTGCTCCATAATTTATCTTAGAAACTTGATATTTTATTGAATATTTTTGTTTACAAAGAGGCTTTCTTTCCGTCGAGAAAGTCTTACCTTAGATGTGCCTATGGCTTTCTATTTATAATAGAAGAGACGTAAATTTTTTCTAGTCTATACTATTTTTACTCTACATCTGTCCTCAATAATTTACACTATTTCTACTTTACATCTGTCCACAATAATTTACAATAAGTCAAACAACTTTAAATATTTTACATCTTTTGTTGCTTTTTCTTTTTATCTTGTCAGGTGTCATTTCTGCTTTTTATCTTGTCGTTGTGGGCTTCCTTCATTCTAGCTGGACATCTGGAACTACATTATCTTCTCCATAGCACTTTGAGTATTGATGATCTGGATATCTATGTCCAATAGTCTTGCAATATTTTGTCATTATCTCTGGTGAAATAAAAAAATTATGTATTGCTCTTATAGTTGGCTGTTGTTCTGGTTTTAATAAGCTTAATATCCATTGCCGTATTTCCTCTATATCTGTCTCTCTAATTTCTCTGGAATTTGAATATATCATAGTTTGTTCTCTTGAATAATAGCTCCATACTGAATTTCCATTTAAATAATTGGTTGTTAATTCGTTCAATAGGGTAGTTATTCCGATAATTCGTTTTCTTGCATAGAATTCCGGTATCTCTACCTTTTGTATCTCATCTTGTAGTTCTATTTTTTCTGGTATTATTATCTCTCTGGTTAATCCAATTTTGATAACTTGTATGATAGGTTTAATTTCATCATATAATATTTCTGCTGGTGCTGAATAGAAGTTTATATAGAAAAGTGTTCCTTTAGTTATCCTTTTATAATGCATAAATGCTTTATGTAACTCTGGTATTGTTGATATCTCATCTCCTGTTTGAGTATACATAGTACTTAATAGTCCATAGTTGTAGCAAGTTCCTACTAGATTGGTATTTGTTCCTGGTTGTGCAATTAGCTTATTATAACCCTGTAGATTTTGTGTAATATAATCTTCATGTGGGTTTTTGATATTTTTAGACCTTGGGTTTTGGTTTAGGAAAGTCATAATTTTGTGGATATTTTCTATGTAAGCTCTAGTTATATGGTTGTAAGTCTTTTTATTTTGTCATAGACTTTCTTTATATGTATTTGGCTAGGGTGGTATGAATAATGGATCCTTTTGGTTTTTTGGTATGAACGGTTTTTCGAATATCTTATTCATATTGGTATTAACATATCTGGTTTTATGTTCTTCTTTTATTGCAGATGTGCTTCCTATAGCTGCATGTAACAAATCATTATGGGTTTTTAGGTGTTTCCCAACGTCACCTTGTAGCTCTGGATTTTTAGAGTCTTCTGATCGACTTAGCTCCGCATTTTTATAGTCATGCTGCCGACTTATTTTTAGTGTCTGTAGTTCTTTGTCTATGTTATCCACTTTTGTACAAAGAATGGTCGTAACTTTGAGTAGTTCTTCTATTGTGTTTTCTTTCTCAGTTTGAGTAGCTTTGTCTTGATATGTAATCTGCAATAACATTTTTGTTAGTACTTATAACTTCTATTGTAAATGTAAAATTTAATATATTTAGTACTAGTCTTCGTATCTCTTTGGTTGTCACTGAATCCTGTACTTTTCTTGTTATCAACTATTTTACCTGCGTGTTATCTGTTCTTACAATAAATTTGTTATACACAATGTATGGTTCAAAGGCTAATAAACATTTATATATTGAATACAATTCTTTTCTATTTATTTCCCATTTTATTTCTGGGTTTGTAAATGTTCCTGAATAGTATCTGCAATGGTGTTCTACCTTTTCTGTATCGTATTTATATTTTAATACTCCTCCGTAGCTTAGTTCACTTGCGTCTGATTCTACTATATAGTTGAATTTTTTATTTTCATCTGGAAAGCATAACTTAGGTAATTTTTTGCATAGTGATTTGATTTTTCGTACTTGTTCTTGATCTTTATCATCTGATATTCTACATCTTTCTTTAATTTTTTATACAATGGTTTCAGTTTTTCTGCTAATTTTGGTATGTATTCTCTTACTTGATTTACTAATCCTAGGAACGATTGTTATTTCTTTTTCGTATCTATTTGTTCTTCAGAATTTACTATTTTTTGTACTATGTGTGTTTGCATTTTTATACCATTTTTATCTATTTGTATTCCTAGAAATTCTATTTGGGTTTTCATTATTTCTGCCTTTTTCTTACTTAGGCTTACTCCTGAGTAAGTTATAATATGTATAAATTTTTCTAGTAATTTTATATGCTCATCTTGTGTTCTCGAGTATAATAATATATCATCTATGTATATTATACAATTTTCTAGTTGGTTAAAGTAATTGTCCATAAAATGTTGATATCTTGCTGGTGCATTTTTGTATCCAAATGGTAATACGTTCCATTCATAAAATCCTTGTGGTACTGTGAAAGCTGTTAGCTTTTTAGATTCTTCTTCTAATTTTAGGTGATAAAATCCTGACTTACAATCAAATTTACTGAAGTAATTATATCCTTGGATTTGTCTTATTTTTAATATTTTATTTGGTATTGGGTAGTTATATGTTTTTGTTTTTGCATTCAGATTTCTATAGTCAATAACTAACCATCCGACTTTTCCCTCGTTTTTGTTCACTATGTTTATTTACTATAAATGCTGGACTTGTATGTTTACTATTACTTTCTTGTATGTATTTATTTTCTAATAATTCTTTTATATGCATTTTGAATTCTGTTAGATCATTAAAATTATATTTCAATAGTCTTTGGGTTATTATACTATTATCCTCAATTAGTTCGATCTTAATTTTTGTTTTATGTTTTTCCCGTCCTTCGTTATTGAATCATGTTACTACTATCGGTGTTTTTAATTTTTTCCATCTTTCTTCTGGTAAACAGTTGTATTTACACATATTAGCTTCTGCTCCTGTATCTATCATTGGGGTATAATACCTATTGTAATATTTTTCTATTATTATTTTTGCAAGTATATATATTTTCATATTGTCCTTTTTATTACTACTTTCTTATTTTTATAGTTTATGGTTAATTGTGTATTTTCTAGATTTTATGGTTTCATTTCCTCTAACCATTTTATTCCTAGTGTGATGTTCTTATATCCTTGATAAATTTTAAATTTTATTAACATTAATATTCCTCCGATAATTATTTCTTTTTCTGTTGTTTCCTCAGAATTTAATAATAATTTTGGTAATTCCGGGCATGTTTGTTCTTTAGAGTTTATTTCATCTTCTGCTACTAACTCTCTTGTTATATAATTTTCTTCTTGACCAATATTTATTAGTATAATGTACTTTCTTTGTTCAATTATTCCGGTTATATAGTAATGGTATGGTTTTATTTCTTTTGTTATCTGATATTCTATTGATTTTCTTGGTATTTGAGGTGTTTCATTTTCGTAACCATAGTCTATTCCTTTCATTCTTTTTGATGTACTTATTCTGTCACTTACTATTTCTAAATTTGTTTCTATATCTATTTCTTTATAACTATAGTCATTGTTATCTATTACTGTAACAATTTGTTCAAAAGGGTTTTCTATTTTTATCCTATCTATCTTATTTTTTGTTGTTATCTTATGCTTTGTTGTTAGTACATATAGGTTTTTACATCTTGCTGTGAATATCTTACTTCCTGGGGCTAATTCTATTCCTGACATTTTCCAATACAATACTAGGGATTTATCTATGTTTTTATCGTTTATTGCTACCGAATAATTGGCACTTATTATAAATTTGATTTTTTGATATATTAGGTTTCCTTTTACCGCACTTATTATGCTTTTTTCTATAGGTTCTACTATCCTATCGTCTGCTAGATATATTTCTATAGGTGTATCTATTCCTTCTCTAAAACATGCTTTTATTAGTATCTCCGTTCCTCCTAGATGTACATATTTTATTGGGTCTTTTGCTTTAATTTCTTGTATTTCTTTATTTATTATCCGTTTATTTATTATTGGTATTTTTGCTTTTCCTTTGGTGTATTTACAATCTATTATGTGCTCTTTTTGACTTACAACGTAATATTCTTCCTTTTGTCTTTTAAATAAATTCTTTATTATTGGTACCTTAAATAATTTTTCTACGCTTAGGTCTAATTCTTTTCCTTTTATTTGTTCAAATATGTTAGTATCGAATATAATCTTTTGTTCTGAAGATTCTTCATTTAAGTGTTCTTCTTGGGTTATTATCTGTATATCTTTTTCAGTCATCTATATCATCATATAAATTATATTCTTCTGTTATTTCTTTTTCGTTTAATTTATTCTCGGATAAAGATAATTCATATATACTATCATCACTTTCTGGCTCATAATCTTTATATTCTATTTGTATATATTCTTCATTATCTATTATTACTTCAGATATTTGTTTTCTCTTGGGATTTTTAGGTAGTTTGCAATCTTTAGCTATGTGTCCTAGTTTTCCGCAATTATAACACGTACATTCGGTTAGTTTTTTCTTTGGTTTATATGGTCTTTTAGTTTTATAATCTCTTATGTAGTACCTTCTTCGAGGTTTCCTATATTTGTATTGAGATTTATATTTTTTATATTTTCTCTGTTTTCTGTATTTCTTTTTATAGTAGTTATCGGTACATCCAAATTGGGGTGCTACCTTATCTTTACAACATGACAGGTTTTTTATTATGGTTTTTTCCATTTTTATTTCTTCCCTATATTTTTCACATATTTCTGAATACCATTTTTGTAAGAATCTTATTCTTGCTCCTAAAGTATCTTGTAGTCCTGCTTCATTCCAATCTTTTATTATCTTTGAACTAAAGGGTTCTGGTAATTTTGTGAGTTATAATCTTCTTATTTCTTTTTCTTCTTCTGTACTATATGTTCCTTTGTAATAATATTCTCTAAATACACATGTATATTCTTCTATATAACACATGTTGCATCTTGCTAATTTTAACATTAAATTTCTATTTAACTGTTTTTCTTTATTTTGTTCCTCTGTCTCTGTGGTTGTACTACTGAATTCATTTCTTATAGCTATTTCATATTTATTTAATATGTCAATTGGCGTTGTTGCTATTTCACCATCTATTCTTTTATTATTTTTTAATGTTTTTATACTTTCTTCTGTTAGGTTTTGTAACCATAGTTTTACCGTTCCTATAAGTGTCCTTTCTATGTATCCTGATACTTCTGACATTCCTATTTTATTATCTATTATTTTTTTTGATATATACCCTATCTATAGTTAGATTGTTTTATTTATATCTGTTACGCAATCTAGATCTAAGAAATTATTTTGTGTAGTTGTTGGAGTTGGTGTCCATTTCTTATTTAACCTTTTATTCCATATACTATCATCCCTATTAGATTGTTCATAATTAACTGTATAATATATTGGATTTAGTTTTTTTGGATTTTTAACTTCTGATGTACTTGATTTTACATCTTCATTAATATCTCCTGTATTTATTTCTGTAAATTTTTGTGCTATATCATGTTCTTCAATATTTGCTAAAATTTCTGTATATGTTTCGCTTATGTCTGAACCTTGTTCTAAGTGATCTTCATTTATATCATCAATTCTTAATTCTGGTTCATCTAGTTTTTTATTAGGGTCATCTATTTCTTGTAATTTTTCCTTAAATTTTTCTATTTCGTCTTTCAGTTTTGTTTCTAGTTCTTTTTCTTTTTGTTTAATTATTTACAGTTCTTCTAGTGTAGTTAATTCTTTTTCTAATTCAATTATCTTAGCATTTTTTGTTTCTTCTATTTGTTGTATTTCTCGTCTTGCTTGTTGTTTTACTATCTCTATTTCCTTTTTTCTATCTATTTCTTCGTTTTCTTTTGCTGTTCGTACCATGGCTGTTAGACTATCTTCTAATCTTAATGTTTCTTTTTCTAGCATTAGGTTTAAATTTTCTCCTAATCTCTTATATCTTCGTCCTAAGTTTGAAAATATTATTTTTATTTTTAATCCATCCTGGTTTTCATATGTTTTTTCGTCTATGAAAAGTTCTTCTTTATTCATTTACAAATTGTACTTTAATTTATATTCAATTTGTTGTATTTGCATCTGTAATTTAAATATTGTTTTTCTTTGTGCTAATATATATTTTTGGCATACCGCTGCATATATATTATAATTAAGTATTTCCTGTTTATGTCTCAACTCTTGGCGTTTTTCTATAACTATCTTAGTTAGTTCTTGTTTTTGTTCTTTATTCATACTATCCATAGCTCTGATACCATTTTTGTTTGGGGGGTCCATTTTTTTCTAAACATTGATTAATTCCTGCACGTTTTATGATATTAAAGCAAAGAAAAATCACATGCTACTTTGTTTTAATCAGAATTATTAATAATGTAAAATAATTTTTTTTAAAATATCCAACAAGTTTCTTTTTTTTTCAAATGTCCAACAAGTTTAATATATTGAAAATATCTTCTTCTTTTTTATTTTCTAATCTTTTAAAATAAACTTACAAAAATAAGACAAAAATCAAAATATCTAACTTAACCTAAAATAAATATTTAAGGAATACAAACAAGTGTAAAGCCTTATGTTCGGTCAAAAATTACGTGTCTACAATTTGCCCCTCTTTGACTGGAAACACGAACAGTTTTCAGACAAAGAAGTAGACAACGCGACAAATTTTGATCGAACTCTTATTTGAGAGGAGAGAGTGAAAAAAAATGTGACCAATTCCTTGTTTTGGATAGCCTACATATATCGGGTTATAAGGGAATCAGGTCAGGTGTAGTTCAATAAGATGAAGTGATGAGTTGGAAGTTAAGTGAGGTTCCATCGAGGCTCCAGTTCGCGGCTCCTATTGTTACATGAATATAAAAGAATTTAAAAAAAAATAAAAAATACAAGTACAAGACCCTATCTATGTAGCTTCTCTTGAATCTTGACTTGAGTTTTTATGCTTCTTAAGTTATGAGATATTGATTTTCATCTCAGATGAGTTGAAAGGTAAACGCCTTTCTCTAGGTAGGTTCCTTTTACTCGTACTTGGATATTGATTGTGTTTTTTAGAATGAGTTCCTGCTTCTTCAATTGAAATTGAGCTTGAAAATTAGACTCTTTTCCATCTAAGATCCTGAGCTTGAAATGTGGATTGACCCCATTCTATCACTGGATTCCTGAAATTAAACAAACAAAAATAATAACAAATTTTTTTTGAGTTTACAATGAAGAAAATTGTGTGAGGAAAATAAAAGGTGGTGCTTAGCTTTGATTCAATTTTCTCAATGACTCGAGCTTTGTCGCGATACATTCTTCAAATGTCTTCTGAATGTTGAAATCAACTCTATTATTCATGACGAACCAGTCAAATTAAATTATGTTAGTCTAGTCCTATTATCCAGGAGGGTCCTGCTAATCCCATTATTCGGGAGGGTCCTGCTAGACCCATTATCCAAGAGGGTCCTGCTAGTCCCATTATCCAGGAGGGTCCTGCTAATCCCATTATCCAGGAGGGTCCTGCTAGTCCTATTATCCAGGGGGTCCTGCTAATCCCATTATCCAGGAGGGTCATGCTAGTCCCATTATCCAGGAGGGTCTTGCTAGTCCCATTATCTAGGAGGGTCCTGAGGGTCCTGCTAATCCCATTATCCAGGAGGGTCCTGCTAGTCCCATTATCCAGGAGGGTCCTGCTAATCCCATTATCCAAGTGGGGTCCTGCTAATCCCATTATTCAGGAAGGTCCTGCCAGTCCCATTATCCAGGAGGGTCCTGCTAATCCCATTATCCAGGAGGGTCCTGCTATAATATGTTCAGTAGACTAATATTACAAACAAAGCATTTGCCCCAGTATTTTATTTTTATATTTTTGTGAGGGTTATCCAAATTATTTGCGGAATATTCAAGAAAAGTAGTTTCGATCTCTCAGGTAATTGGTATTTTGATATATATTGGCCAACTTCCTTGTAATTGGGTTTCACAAACCTTTATTGCAATGTTTCCATTTTTCTCTTAGTAGACTAAATTGAACATCTAGGGTTTTTTGCTTCTCCGGATCTTTCATCTTGAAATAACTTGTACCCCTGCTTCAACAAAGAAAATTTGTGAGTTTAAAAATGTGGTGGTTGGTTTGTGGTTCTGCCTTTTGACGAGGATTGCTCAAGTACTTGTCATGTTTTACTTATTTCTAACTGCCCAGTGCTCGTTATTGATTGACTGCATTTTCATCCAAATTTGCTGATTTTGAGGGACTTAAATCTAATATCTGCCTTTATTTCACGACACTCACTGTTTAACCTTCATTAAATCATGGACTTGTTCTGAATCCGATACTTATTGACATATGATATAACTCATTGGCCTGATGCTTTGCCTTGTACAAATCCAGAGTTGGTAGCAAGTCTTGAAATCCTTTCTCGCCTTCTTAACACAGACTCAGCTCCAAGACATATGAAGCAAAGTGATGAAAAGTGGAAGAAAATGATTCGAAGAAGAATCTATTTTAGAGAGGGGAAGAAAGAAAACTTATCTGAGTGTGGTAGCTGACTCTACTGGTCATGACATGCAATTCAAATTGATTACCCGATTTGTCCATCCAATTATTCATCAACCATTATTGATCCTCTAATTTTTGAGGTGGGGTCTCAACCTTTAATGAAGTCATAATCAGTTTCAAACCCTTATTCGCCTATGATGTCCATGAGAATTTTTGCCACCAAGACTCTTTCATTTTGATTCCTTCAACTCACATTCGCTTTATGGTGCCCGTTAGGGTTTTCACCAACAAAACTCTCTCATTTTTATTTCTCTCAACTCACCTTTGCCTTATGATGCCCAATTAGGGTTTTCACCAATAAGACTCTCTCATTTTTTTATTTTTTATTTTCACAACTCACTTTCGCCTTACGGTGCCCACTTAGGGTCTTCACCAATAAGACTCTCTCATTTTATTTTTCACTAAAAGGAGTATGGTGTCATCGTTCGTACCCTTAGAATACTTACTCTTGACATTTCAAAGGTTGATCCAGAGGTCTTTCTTTGTTGAAACATAACTTTTATACAAGGTTAGAAAGAAATGACAGGATGAAGGCTCAAATACGACTTTAAATGATGGGGTTGACTTTGACTTTGGGATAGAAAAATAAATAAATAAATGAATAATAAAAAAAAATAACTTTTGCCCCAGATTTTGCAAATATGGAATTTTAGATTTTTTATTTGGTTGGACCGAACCCCAACGCCAGGGTTGCCTACATATCTTGCCGAAACAAGAATCATAACAAGCATAGTTCATGTTGATTGATTTTTTTTTTATGGAAGAGCCAAGGAAGCATAAGAACCAAGGATGTAAATTAAATCTCAACAAGGGTGACAACATATGACTTAATACTTAGACACAAAACCAAGAATTTCCATTACATCAACCTTTGAAATGTCAAGTCCAAACATGAGGGTTTCTAATACCGAAAAATCAAATCATACATAATATTTCTTCACAACATCAACATTGATGACCATTTCCGTCATTTTGCCTTCTATATATGCTAAGTAAAGAGAACCATTGGATAATACCTTCTTTACAATGAATGGTACTTTCCAATTTGGAGAAAATTTTCCTTTGACTTCGTCCTGGTGTGGCAGAATGCTTCTCAATACTAATTGACTCTCTTCGAAACATCTGGGACGCACCTTTTTGTTGTTTGCTCGTGCCATTCTTTTCTAGTACAATTGTCCATGGCATACCGATGTCAATCGCTTCTCATTAATCAATTTTAATTGCTCCAACCGTGTTCTGATCCACTCATCATCATCAATTTCAGCCTCCACAACAATCCGTAAGGATGGAATCTCAACCTCTGTAGGTATAATAGCCTCAGTCCCATTTACCAGCGAATAGGGGGTGGCACCCACTGACGTACGAATTGTAGTGCGATAACCCAATAAAGCAAAAGGCAACTTTTTATGCCATTGTTGAGAACCTTGCACCATTTTACGAAGTATCTTTTTTATATTTTTCTTAGCAGCTCCTACAGCCCCATTTGCTTTTAGGCGATACAGAGTCAAATTTTGATGCTCAATCTTAAATTTATGGCATACCTCTTGCATTAAACGACTATTGATATTTGTAGCATTATCGGTAACAATTACCTTTGGAATACCGAATCGACAGATGATGTTGAAATGAATGAAGTCCACCATGACCTTCTTAGTCCCTGACTTGAAAGTTACTGCTTCTACCCACTTTGTAAAATAATCAATGTCCACCAGGATGAACCTATGACCATTCGATGCTTTTGGTTCTATTGGTCCAATCACATCCATTCCCCATGCCACGAAAGGCCATGGAGCAGACGTCGCATGCAACTCAAAGGGAGGAGAATGAATCAAATCATCGTGTATTTGACATTCATGACATTTACGAACAAATCATATGGAATCCCGCTCCATGGTGAGCCAATAATAACCTGCTTGAAGTATCTTCTTTCCTAGAACATATCCATTCATGTGAGGTCCACAAACTCATGAGTGTACTTCAATCATGATTGTTGAAGCCTCTTTAGCATTTACACATCTTCGAAGACCCAAATCTGGTGTTTTCTTGTACAATATTCCTCCGCTTAAGAAAAAACCCCTAGCTAGTCGTCGAATAGTTCTTTTTTTATTACTAGTTGCATCCGAAAGACATTCTCCAGACTGAAGATATGTTTTAATATCATGGAACCAAGGTTTACCATCAAATTCCTCTTAAACTATGTTGCAATAAGCATGTTGAACATGAATTTGTATGTATAAATGATCGACATGAGCGACATCAGGATGTTGAAGCATCGAAGATAAAGTAGCGAATGCATCCGCAATCTCATTGTGAACTCTTGGAATATGTCTAAACTTCATTGACACAAATTGTTAACAAAGATCTTGTAAACAATGTTGATATTGTATGAGCTTTGGGTCACGAGTTTCCCATTCTCCATGAATTTGATGAACTAGCAAGTCTGAGTCTCCTAACACTAACAGTTCTTGGATACCCATTTCAGTAGCTAACCTCAAACCCAAAATGCAAGATTCATACTCTGACATATTATTAGTACAATAGAATCTAAGTTGGGATGTTATAGGGTAATATTCCCCTGATTCAGACATAAGAATAGCTCCTATTCCAACTCCCTTCTTGTTAGAGGCACCGTCAAAGAACAACTTTCATCCTTGATTGTTATCGTGAATAACTTCATCGATACAGGATATCTCTTTGTCTGGAAAATAGGTCTTAAGTGGTTCATATTCTTTATCAATAGGGTTCTTTGCCAAATAATCTGCCAATGCTTGAGCTTTCATTGTGGTCCGCCTCACATAGATAATGTCAAACTCTATGAGTAATATTTTCCATTTCACAAGCGTGCCTGTGGGCATGGGCTTTTGAAAAATATATTTTAACGGATCCATACGAGAAATAAGATAAGTAGTATAAGATGAAAGTTAATACTTCAACTTCTGTGCTACCCAAGTTAGGGCACAACATGTTCTTTCAAGAAGGGTGTACTTCGATTCATAAACGGTAAATTTCTTGCTGAGGTAATAAATGGCCTGCTCTTTCTTCCCAGTGCCACCATGCTGACCCAATACACAACCAAAAGAATTATCCACTACTGACATATATAATATCAATGTCTGCCCAGATCGAAAGGAACCAACACAGGGGGATTCGATAAGTAATTCTTAATTCTTTCGAAAGCCTCTCGACATTCTTCCGTCCATTCGACTGTGGCATTCTTTTTTAACAACTTAAAAATGGGCTCGCAAGTTGTTGTGAGTTGAGCAATGAATCTATTGATGTAGTTTAACCTTCCTAGAAGGCTCATAACTTAAGTTTTGTTCTTTGGAGGTGGCAATTCCTGAATGGCTTTTATTTTTGAAGGATCTAAATCGATACCTCATCGACTGACTATAAACCCCAAAAGCTTTCCTGATGGTACTCCAAATACACATTTTGCTAGATTAAGCTTGAGAATATACCTGCGGAGCCTTTCAAAGAATCTTCTTAAGTTTTGCACATGATTTGACTGCCTTTTTGATTTAATTATCACATCATCCAAATAAACTTCAATTTTTTTATGCATCATATCATGAAACATGGTTGTCGTTGCCCTCATATAAGTTGCCCCTGATTTTTTAACCCAAAAGGAATAACGCGATAACAATATGTACTCCATGGAGTGATAAAACACATTTTTTGTGCATCTTCATCATCCATAATAATCTGATGGTAACCCGCATAGCAATCCACAAAAGATGCAATCTCATGTTTAGCACAATTATCCAACAAAATATGAATGTTGGGCAAAGGAAAGTCATCTTTTGGACTTGCTTTGTTCAAATCACGATAATCAACACACATTCGAACTTTGTCGTCTTTCTTAGGGACAAGTACGATGTTGGTTAACCAAGACGGATATTGAGCGACTCGAATGACTTTGGCCTCAAGTTGTTTTGTGATTTGCTCTTTAATCATTACACTCATGTCGGTTTTAAGCTTTCTCAACTTTTGCTTTACTGGAGGGAACTTAGGATCAATCAGCAACTTCTGAACCACCATGTAAGTACTTAATCCAGGCATGTAATCATAAGATGACGCAAAAACATCCTTGTAATCAAACAGAGCCTGAATTATATCCTCCTTTTGATGTTGAGCATGCACGCGTATGTTAGTCTCCTTAATATTTTCATGATCCCCTAAATTTATCGTCTCAGTTTCACTCATATTTGGGTTTGATTTATTCTCAAAATGTTTGAAATCCCTGCTTACTTCTTCAAATACTTCGTCTTCAACATATTCAATTTCTTGACTTATTATTTCAGGATTAGGTCGAAGATTAGATTGGATTTTAAGACCTGGCAAAAAATTCTGCATGCATGTCATATATCACTAGAATCGACATAGAAAGACCTATGTAGAAGAAAACAAATAAATACATTAGACTAAAATAAAAACACAATTACATCCTATTAAAAAGGAAAATAGAGAGTTTGAAATAAAATGACAAGACAAAATACGAATTACAACCCTTGAATAAATCGGATGACAGAAAGAAAAACAAGAAAGACTACCAAGACTCATTCTTAATGGGGAGAAGAGTGGCCTCCCAATTGTTCAGCTGTACATCAGGACCAATGAATTGCACATCTCTGTCGCTAGTGCCTTCTTTGAGTTCAACCATATCAGCCTCGACAAATAAATTTTGAAAATAGTTGATCAGTTCTTCGTTAACCTCCAGCACTGGCTCTGGGAGTAGTGACTTAGAAGATTATGTTGTGCGGGCTTTGATGAAAGATTTGTATATGGGTGGTATAGGCTTGGTAAGTCACCATACAACTCTCTTCTTCTTCTTGGCCTTCATTTTGTCCTCGACTTTGGGCTTGTATCCTAAGCCAAAAGTACCAAGGCTCTTTCGTGGACTCACCGGATAAGCTCTCCCTTGCAAGAAGATCCCCAAGCCTTTACCCGGTTCAAACCCATACTTCAACATTTCATTTACCATCATCACGGACGCCATGGGCAATTATGGTTTTGAAATGAGATTCCCCTCGAGGATATGCTCAACAACCACTACCTCAAAAGCTTGATAGACCAGTGCCTCATTCTCATTATTCTCCTTGAAAAAATAGAGGGAAGAGTTTTTGTAGACTAACAGATCCCCCTTACCATGAAAAATCACTTCTTGCCAGTCGTATTCAAACTTAATCATTTGATGCAACGTAAAGGGGACTGCCCCAGCCCTATGCACCCATAGTCTCCCCAATAATAGATTGTAGGATGCATTGATATCCAGCACTTAAAAATTCACAATGAAATCTATAGGCCCTATTGTTAGTACGAGCTCTATCTCACCAATGACATCTGTTTCTGACCTATCAAAAGCTCTAACACATACGTTGTTGGGTCGTACCCTTTCAACACTAACATTCAATTTTTATAGGATCGATAAGGGACAAATATTTACCCCAGATCCTCCGTCAATTAGAACTCGAGTGACATATGAAATCTCACACTTTACAGTGATATGGAGGCCTTGATTATGTCTCGTACCTTCCACTGGTAGTTCATCATCTGAAAAGGTGATACGGTTTACCTCAAAGATTTTCCCAATAATCTTCTTTAACTGACTCACTGTAACTTCATTAGCAACATGTGCTTCATTCAGAATCTTCATTACAGCTTTACGATGTTCATCTGAATGTATTAACAAAGAGGTTTGGGCTGGAGTTTTCCTTAACTGTTCCACAATGGAGTAGTCTGACAATTTCATCTTTCTTAAGAACTCCTCTGCCTCCCCTTCAGTGACTGGACTCTTGACTTGCATTTGGTCATTTTTAGTTTTCCTTAATTCCATCGGGGCATAACACCTTCCCGAACGGGTCATTCCTCCTACTTCATGTACTTCTTCATCAACTTTTTTCCCCTTGTATGTCACGACAGTAGGCTCATAATTCCAAGGTACAGCTTTGGGGTTAGTCATTGGAAGTTGGGATACTGGCCTAATAATCACAGGAGGAATATTGGCTCCTTGCACAATCAAGATAGGCTTGTTTGGCCCTATTGGAACAACCAATCTTTCCTCTATCTGATTAGCCTAAACATCTTCAAGCGCTCTTTTCACAGTTAGGATGGGTGTGTTTGACGGGCACAACTTTTCTGACGTCCTTTCCACCCATGGAGGTACCATGTTTTCCAAGTCAACAGCATTCGCCGAATTTTCTATGCTAGTTCCAACCTTAAGGATTGGCTTGTACGGAACTACAAATTCTTCGCAACTCTTCATCATTTCTAACATGTTTGTTTCAGTATGCCTCGGTAATGGATTTTGATTGATGTTTGGTCCATTCAAACTTTCAACTATAATTCGATTAGTATCGATCAAATCCTGAATTGCCCTTTTCAAATACCAGCATCTGTCTATGTTGTGCCCAGGGGCATCAGAACAATATGCATAGTGTTGATAATAATCTAGATTTCTCGGGGAAGGATTCGGCATCTTTCTTTCAATACGGCTCAAAATATTCAACGTTCTTAATTTTTGAAACACGCTAGCATATGACTCTCCAATAGGGGTGAACTCATCCTTAGATACATTCCCCTTCTTGTATTGTGGTTTAGGACGTGAAGGAATTTTGGTGGTATTTTTGTGAATTTGTGGGGGTGGTGGATAATTTTGAGGACTTGGTGCACGCCATTGCGGATAAGAAGGGGGGACAATTGGTTGAGCGCTAAAAATGGGATATGAAGAGCATGGAATGGGATATTGTAGAGCTTGGGAAAGAAAATAGTGTTGTGGGGGATTATCTTGGACATATGTTCGATGCGCTGATACAACAGTAGCTACATCCTCCCTTCTCTCCTTCCCTCCAATATTTCCAGAACCATTTTGAAGCACTTGTGTTGTGGATTTTAAGGCAGCTTGGCTTACAATCTTTCCACCCGTGATGCCATTTTCCACCATTTCCCCAACCTTAATAACTTTAGCGAATGTCTTTCTGACGGCAGAAAGCAAATAGTGAAAGTAATCAGGTTCTTGCGCTTGGAGAAAAATGTCAATCATCTCCGACTCCTTCATTGGTGGTTTAACCTTAGCAGCTTGCTCCCTCCATCTGACAGCATATTCAGGAAAATTTTCCGTGGTCTTTTTCCTCGTGTTGGCTAATGAGGAGTGGTCTGGCACAATGTCAATATTATATTAGAATTGTTGCACAAAACATCGAGCCAAATCATCCCATGTATGCCAGTTGGCAATATCCTGATCTATGAAACATTCAGATGCAATTCCTACTAAGATTTCCCCAAAATAGGCCATAAGCAACTCTTCTTTGCCCTCTACACCCCTCAATTGATTGCAATATCTCTTTAAATGAGATATGAGGTCTCCGTGACCATCACATTTCTCAAACTTTGGGGTTTTAAAACCAGCAGGCAAATGGACGTGGGGAAACACAGACAAGTCACTGAATGAGATGACTTTGTGGCCTCTTAGTCCCTCCATATCTCTTATACTCTGTTCCAAACTCTTCACTTTCTTAGCCATATCTTCATGTTCCTTATTCTTAACCATCTTTTCAACTTCGATAGGGGAAATATATTGATGAATGTGGGGATAAGATCTTGGAATTTTAATAGCTTCTTCAAGGGTGTAACCATGATCATAACGAACTTTGGACGGAGGATCATTGTTGGATTTGGGCCCCACTGTTGGCTGTGGAGTGCTATTAGTCGGCGTAGTTGGCATGAAGAGTGGATTACTCATCATAGGTGTACTAAAGGGTACACCGTAGAAGTTCCAGTAACGTTGGATGTGTTAGTATAGGGGACAAATCCAGGTGGATAAATGAGATCATTTATCGACACTTGGATAAAGGGCGGCATATTTGTATTTAGATAGTCGCGGATTGAAGACGGTGGAGCTTGTCCACTCGTCCAAGCTTCGTACATCTCTACCATTTGTTGTATTAATGCCCTTACCTCTTCTATTGACACTATTTCTTGTGAAGTCATCTGGTTTCGGACCTCATCATTGTCCTACTCGTTCCCGTCTTTGTGGGCCATTTTCTTTTTCCCTTTCGACCTTGTATTGTAGGGATGTGATGCCAACTTAACCACAAACCAACCACCTTTAAGCTAATATGTCTCTCTTTCTCTTCTGAATGGAGTAGCAAAAAATTAGTGTTAAGAAATTGTGCACATTGCATCCACATATATACTTCTAATATGGGAGACCTTATGTTTCATCCCGGCTTATCTAAGCGCTTTTGTCCTCTTTAGTTATTCTTGTTAAAAAGGTTTGATCGAACCCATTGGGTTACCTACGTATCATGTTGGTGCATGAATCATATCTTTGTGTAGTTCGAGAAAGATATAATAATAATTAATTAATTTTTATAGAATAATATATGTACATTAGTTGACCAAAAGCAAATCTTTTTCATTCATTTTCAAATATTCTTAACACGATGATACGAATAAAACATGAAAACAGAAATACCTAAGACTAAGATAGACTAAAAAATGATTAAAATAATAAATAATAACTAAGAAAACAAACAATCTCGGAAAGAAACTAAAACATAATAAAGATGTCTTCTTAAATGCCCCGGATCTCAATCACCCCTAAGACCTGAATAAATCCTAGCCAAGACTTTTGGTAGATATGGAGCGAGAGCACGTGCCTATTGACCTAACCTTTCATCATTCCGGTGTAGATAACCAACATAGACATCATTGAGTGCATCCATGAGTTGAAGTACTCGATCTTTGGCCTCATTCATATTGTCATAACAGTTCTGTAACCAATGTCGAGTAGTATTGACTTCATGCTTCAAATTCTCCCCTTGTTCCTGGAGCTTTTCAATTTGAAGGTGGAGTGCATCTCGCTCGGCAATCCTTTGACCTCTCTCAGTCTCACATTCTGCTTGATAAGCACTGAAACGCCTTGCTATTTCCCTCTCCCGTTCCATAGAAGCCTTAACATGATTCTGGAGTTTAGACTGTGCGCATATAAGCTGGACCTTTTCTTTTTTATACTCTTCCTCTTGTTGCTCCGTAGCGCATGTGACAATGCCCAAGTCTTCTTGTAAAGTCAGAATGGTAGAATGATATTTTCTATCTCTCACTTCAAATATCGCATCACGTTGGGCCAACTCCTCTTTAGCATTCTTTAGGTCATTACTTAGGACATCCAGAGTAGATCTATAGCTTCTTTCCACTTCGAGGCGATCTTGCTTGATTCTAGCCTCAATTTCTGCTTCTCAATCTATAGGTTCTCGTGTTGATCCTTCGGGCATTACTTTGAGAGTGGCTTGATTAAAGAAACAATGGAGGTATAACGGGGTCCACTTCTCCTTGAACACGATCGTCTACCATAGCTTTTGAGCTTAAAGTTCGACTACCACCCCAAATCTTTTGAGCTTTTGCTTCTCTATTTCGATCTTCAGATGCCACCTCCCATACGAAACTTTGTGTATCCTCAACCCTAGGTACGATTTGTCTTTGTCCTAGTTGGCGCAGCACCCAAAGGGGTATGTATGGTTGGAATCCTCGAAGGCCTGTCAGAACAAACAATGGACGATAGAAAGACATAACAATTACCTCACTCGAAGGGAACCAATGATAGTTCCATGTAATATCAGATGCAGTTAATTTAAGAAGATAATGTCTATATGCTTTAACACCTTTAGGAAATTTGCCTACTAATTCCTTCATCCTGTCTGGGTGACTCAAATATAATTCATCCAATCAGATTTGAAATTTGTTGCTAGACGGTGGCGATACAAGTGCTCAAGAAACCACATTTGCAATAACATGCTACAACCTTCAAAAAAGTCTTCCCCTTCTCTACACTTAGTCAAAGCATGATAAATATCAGCCAACATCATCGGAAATATAGTGGATTTCTTTTTCTTCATCATAGCAGTGACTATTCCCGATAGACGAATACTGATTTTTTTATCTCTCCTCGGAAAAACCATGGTTCCTAAAAATGCCACCATGAATGCTTCTTGTCTATGCTTTTCCCAGGCAGTCAGGTGTTACCCATTCTTAAGTTGTTTCCCATAGTCTTCAAATCCTTCTTTCCTTCCATATCTTGAGTATAGAGATTCCAAAGAAACCAATCCATTATCGAAACTCTCCATATGAGGGTGGATAATGTGCATTTGTTCCAAAAATTTGTTTTCGCTGACACTCCTTGGGGCTATGAGTGTTTTACTTCGGAGACCCCTGCCTAACCCTATGAAACCACCCAATTCTTCCAACGTGGGCATCAACTCAAAATTGCTAATCCGAAAAACATTGTTTGTAGAATCCCAAAATGCAATCAAAGCCTCGATCAAACATCTGTCATGACTAAACCTCATGATGTCTCTGAGAAAACCAAGATGTTTGAATGTCTCAGTTTGCCTAAACTGATGCATATCATTCCACCATGCCATGAGTAATGGTGGGGTTTTATCCATGATCATAAATTTTGGGGGATCATTGACCATTTTGACTGCTTCATCTCTGGGCCTTTTATCACATCTCATAGATCTCATGATTACCTGGTTGGGGATAATTCAAGATTTAAAACCAAATTTAACTTATGAAATTTTGATCATTCTAAATCATTTGTCGAGGAAGTTAAAAAGGAAAAAAAATTATGAAAAATGAGTCAGAATGCCTAAAGTGGTCACTCTTTCGAAAATGACCTTTGTTAACTTTCCTTAGGGGAAGCTTAGGTTATTTTTTGAGAAATTGACCGGATAAGGAGACAACCTTGACAAGAGAAACAAAGAGAAATAAAACAAGGCAGACATGCACTATTTTTGAAGGAATTTTGAAGAATATATATATATATATATATATATGTAAAAGTGAATTTTTTACTTTATTATTATTTATATTAATTATGTTTATACAAATATGCGTTTTTAAAAAAAAACTTGATGTTTTGATATATATACGTATATTATTATTATTACCAATTTATCATTTGTTGAAATTCGATAAAAATAGACATTTCTGCTTTTAGTCAATTATCCTAAAGCCGGACAACATTTGTTATAGTCTTTCCATGATGCAACAAGTAGCACAAAAATGTACATGATGGTCTCAAGAAAAGGTACATGTCCTAGACAGACCCGGCCCCCATGCCGAGTCTCGCTAAGTTAAATGCACATGATGCAGATAAAGCGGAACCTACTAAGGATATCATATTTGGGTTTAGTTCTACTAAGGTTAAGCTTGTGGAGAGAGGTATCTAGACTGGCTATAAAACGAGCGGACAACTCGAGTCAGGGAGTAGCAACGTACCGATAGCAGCGCTTTTTGGCTTTGTGCATGGGTGCTACCTATCCTAAACATGTGTGACTAAAAATTCTTCACCATGGACCGAAGATCCACTGGCTATCTTGACAGAAGTAGGGTGCGCAGTCGCAATTCTCATTATGGTATTATTGAAGACTCAGAAGGATGCGCGAGAGAAGACAATTACATACACTTCAAATAATATTAAAACAATAAATAAATAGACACTTAGCACATTAAGCCAACAAATACAATATCCAAAAACATAAAGGAATAAATAAATAAAGTCATACATAAGTCAATATTTTATAAGCTCGAATTCAGGTTATCCCCAGCGGAGTCGCCATCTATCATACCCCTATTTTCTCTCAAAATTAATGTTTTTTTGAAGAATAGAGTTTTTCCAATTAAAGTGACGTTTTGAACATGGATTATTTTATATTTTTATGAGTCGCCACTTGGATTTGAGTTTTGGTGTTCCAAGTCACCTATAAATCCCTAATCAAAAGGAAATTTGACTCTATACTTTGTTTTGTCTGCGAAAATAGAGATTTGGTAAGGAATTCTATTGACAGAGGGAAAGGTATTAGGCATCCCTCGAGTCCCGTGGTTCTAGCACGGTTGCTTTATTGACTTTTATGACTTAATTTTTTTATTTTTTTTTATGTTATTGATTTTTCAAATACGCTTTTAAGTTATGTCTATCTTTTTACATATATATATATATATATATATTTTATTTTTTTATTTACGGTCATTTGCAAATTCATGCACAGAATCACCTATATTCATAAATCTTTAAATTTAAACCAAAACTTCCACCAAAAAGTTAAGCAAAACAAATTATCGTGGTCAAGTATGCAAAGAACCAAAAATAAAATAATAAATGCATATATAAAATAGTAAACTACATGCTGAAAACCTCATCAGAAGATACATGAAATTCAATTCTCAACTATTATTTTTTAGCCATTATTTTTATTTTTTATTTTTTAGTTAAAAATATGAATAAATAATATTGAAAAAATAAGAATAAACAAATCTCATTAAAGGAGCTAAAAAAAAAACAAGCTTACTAGTGGTCATTTAATTTAGAATACTCTCCTATGAAATTCTTAAATCTACTATTATGCTTCACAAGTAAGGTAAAAAGAAATAAAAATAAAATGGAGACTAATAAATTAAAACACTTGTTTTACCTAAACGTTAAGTATTTATGGAAGTTTCGTATTTAAGCAAGGAACATGATTCTTCCCATTTTTTATATTTTCTTAATCCTTATTCTATATATGTATATTATCATATAGCTAAATCTAAATCAAGCAAAAGAGAAAAAAAATTAAAAGAACAAAAGAAATGATAGTAAAAATGGACACAAAAATACAAGTTGGAAAGCATACCCACAAATAATGATATCTCAGTACCACTTAATGTATCAATTTTATTATTATTCTCAAACATTATAGGTAATTTGTCCATCATTATCTTTTTAATGAACTATATGCAAATGGTAAACAATAAAACCTTAAACCACTTGAAGTACTGTTGCACATGCAGGAAAAAAAACTACTCAGTTTCCCATCATTATTACGTAACATTTGTTCGACACAAAACAATAAAAAAAATATGCTTAAAAAAAATCCATTTGGAGGAATATAACAACACAAGAATAACTTTTCAAAAATAATAATAATAATAATTATTATTATATTAAATGAACATAAACAATTACATAACTAACTAAAAACAGAACCACGACAAAGGAATACAAATAACACTATATTATTTATTCAAACCCATCTTCAACTAAAAGGGGGAGTTGAAAGTTACCTCTTTGCGAAAATTAATTTCACCAAAAACAAATTGCTGCGATCTGCTGATTTCCAAAGTTAATAGTTGAAAATTAACTTTAAAGAGCCACGAATCCGAAACCGCAAGCAAAACCTCAAACTCAACTTTTGTTCGTGAGTAAAAAAATGTATAATAAGAGAACGAATACGTATGTTGTGTGCGCATGCAGACGGAAGTCTATTGTTGAAAAAAAAATTCTCCCCTTTTCTAATGGTGTGCGTGTGTTATTTATAGGATATATGTTTCCAGGTGAGTCCTCTTTTTTGTTGTTGTAGTGTGCATGTAAATAGGAGTGGGATAGTGTTGTGTGGGGTGTGGAGTATTGATGAAGACGTGAGGGAGTGGAAATGTGGGGTGGATTTGTTAGATTATTTAGATTATTTTTTATTTCAGTTTTAGTTTTATTTTACTTTTAAAAGAATAATAATTAACTATACATATAATTAATAAATTATAATAAAATATCAACCAATTAAAGCAATATTAAAAATTATATTTTATTATTGGTACAAAAATAATATAAAACTAACAGCAAAAATAGCCCGCAAAAGCACATAACTGAAATTTAAAAACTCTATCCCTTCATATAATTCTTAGGCACAAAAATAGAAACTGATTTTTATATTTTTATTTATTTATTTGCTAACAATCTTTGATTCATTCCTGCACGTTTTACGATATTAAATCAAAGCAAAATCACATGCTACTTTGTTTGAATCAGAATTATTAATAATGTAAAATATTTTAAAAAGATTATTATCAAAGAAAATATATTTTTTAAAATATCCATCAAGTTTCTTTTTTTTTAAATGTCCAACAAGTTTAATATATTGAAAATGTCTTTTCTTTTTGTTATTTTCAAATCTTTTAAAATAAACTTACTAAAATAAGACAAAAATCAAAATATCTAACTTAACCTAAAATAAATATTTAAGGAATAAAATCAAGTGTAAAGCCTTATGTTCGGTCAAAAATTACGTGCCTACAGTTTGCACAACGGATGTGCAATTTTTGAGAAATATTTGATGAACCTCCTATAAAAACCTACATGCCCAATAAATCTCCTAGCACCTTTTACAGATATAGGTGGAGGAAGTTTTTCTATTACCTCAACTTTCGCTTTATCTACCTCAATGCCCTTCTCAAAAATCTGATGACCTAGCACTATACCTTCTTTCACCATAAAATGACACTTCTCCAAATTGAGCACTAGGTTGCAATCTTCACACCTCTTAAGCACCTCGGCCAAATGATCCAGACAACAATCAAAAGAGTCACCCACCACCGAGAAATCATCCATGAACACCTCAATAGTGTCCTCCACCATATCAAAGAATATTGACATCATACAACGCTGGAAGGTTGTTGGAGCATTGCACAATCCAAATGGAATCCGTTTGAAGGCGAATGTTCCATAAGGGCAAGTGAATGTGGTCTTCTCTTGGTCTTCCAGAGTTATAGAAATCTGATTGTAACCCGAATAACCATCAACAAAACAATACCAACCTTTACTTGCCATTCTATCTAGCATCTGATCCATGAATGGTATATAAAAATGGTCCTTTTCTGTCCAAGCATTTAACTTCCGGTAGTCCATGCAGACTCTCCATCCAGTCACGGGCTGCATCGGAACAAGCTTTTTTCTCTCATTAGGAACCACATTTATCCCACCTTTCTTGGGCACACACTGAACCGGACACACCCAACTAGTATCGACAATGGGATAAATAACTCCGGCATCCAACCACTTGATGATCTCCTTTTTAACTACCTCTTCCATTGGCGGATTTAATCTTCTTTGGTGCTCAATACTAGGCTTGTGATCCGGCATGAGTTGGATTTTATGAGAACAAATACCGGGAGGGATCCTAATAATATCCGCAATAGTCCATCCAATGGCTCGCTTGAACTTCTTTAATACGACAACCAAACACTCTATTTGTCGCCCATTCAAATCAGCCACAATAATGACCGGTAAAGTATCATTTTTTCCCAAGAACACGTACCTCAAATGCGTTGGTAGAGCCTTAAGCTTTAATTTTGGTGCCTCCTCAACAGACGGTCGTGCAGGTGGGGACTTACGATTTTTCATGTCCCACTCCAACTTCTTTGGTTTTGACCGAAATTCACACTTACCAAGTACGGCGACCAGCTCATCATACTCTTCAATACCATCACTGTCGAAGTTCATCATAACCACTACTAATGTCTCAACACCCAGTCTCTCCTCAACCTGCACCTCAGAAACACTCTCAACTCTATAGGTTATCGCCGATACCGATTGGAGCTCACTACTTTGCTTCATAGACCTACAAATATTGAAACTCACTTCTTCATTGTTCAGTCTGAATTTCATCTTCCCCTTTTCCATATCAACCAAAGCGCGCCCTTTAGCTAAAAATTGCCTCCCAAGAATGAGGGAACCTCAAAATCAACCTCGCAGTCAAAAATCACAAAATCTGCCGGAAAGATGAACGACTCCACTTTCACTAGTACATCATGGAGCACACCTATGTGCCTCTTCACAGTTCTGTCGGCCATGAGCAAACGCATCGCAGTCGGTTTTGGATATCTCAGACCTAACTTTTTGTAAATCGACAATGCCATCAAATTAATGCTAGCCCCAAGATCACACAATGCCTTAGAAAAATGCAACAACCCGATGGTACATGGAATAGTAAAGGCACCAGGATCCTCCTTCTTCTGCACAAGGGACCTAGTAGCAATAGCGCTACAATGTTGCAATCTATCATCATCCTCGAAGCTCACGACCCTTTTCTTATTCACCATATCCTTCATAAATTTTGCATACCCATGCATTTGCTCCAAAGCCTCTATCAACGGACCATTGATGGAAAGTTGTTTCAACATGCGAATAAACCTGGGGTATTTGCTTTCTTTAGTCTTTTTCACTAACCTTTGTGGGAAATGAGGTGGAGGTCTGGGTATGGGGACAACTTTTTGAGTTAGGTCTTCTTTCTTCTCTGTCGCATTCTCGGTCTCTCCAGTCACCTCAACCACATCATCATCTTTACTAGAATCAGTTTCTACCCTAGATGGCATAGGTGGATCAATGGTCTGCTTACCTCCTCGAGTCGTGACTGCCATGCAATGTCCATCATTCTTTGGATTTTGGATAGTATTACTAGGAAGAGTGTCAGGTTGACGTGGGTTTACTGTAGTCGACAACTGAGTCATCTGTAGCTCAAGATGCTAGATCGACACTACGTGGACGTCAACTTTTTAACCAATACCATACAAGTCATTTTGCATCTCTTTCAAATTCTCATCAGTCTCGTCAAACCTCCTTATCATTTTCTGCATCATATCCTCAATGTGTGACATATTACCTCCCGCTTCCCTAGGAGCAGAATCTCGATTTTGAGAAGGAACATAAGGTCCTGCCCGATCATTTTTGTTACCATAGTTGTTCCGGTTGTAATTGTTGTCGCGATTGTAGTTCCCATCTCGGACATATTGACCCTCGCGGTTGTAATTTCCAAAGTTTTGACCTTGGTTTTCTTGACCTTAGCGCCAATTATCCGTGTTGGAATCTTGGGCGTTTGGTCGAAAACCCCCTTTCTGCTCATTCACCGCATAAGCATCCACTTCAAAATAATACTCCTCTGCCGGTGGTGGAGTTCTAGTCAAATATTTCACAGCGTTTATCTTCTATGCTCCTCCAGTCACATGCTTTCACACCAACCCTAGTTCAGTTCTCATCTGTGCCATCTCCTCGCGAATCTCATCTATGGGTTGGTTGTTTGCAGCTTCAACGACAAATGTGCTCCTCCCAGTGTCTGACTTTCTAGTGCTCCAATCTTTATTATTTCGAGATATCTTCTCCATTATCTCTATAATTTGTGCAGAAGTTCATTCACCATATGAACCTCCCGTAATAGTATCGAGCACTGCCTTACCATTATCATTTTGTCCTCGGTAGAAGTACTCCTTCAGTGACTCATCATCAATACGGTGATTCGGGACACCCCTCATGAGGCAGTGAACCTATCCAAAGAACTACTCACAAACTCTCCAGGTAATGCTACAAAATTGTTGAGTTTATCCTTCTTGTTCAACTTCTTGGACACTGGAAAGAATCTTGCTAAAAATTCCTCTGTCAACTGCTCTCATGTATAGATTGCGTTGTAAGGGAATTCATTGAACCACACAGCAGCGTCTCCGGTCAATGATAGGAAGAACACACGCAACCCAATGACGTTCATATCCCAATCCGATCGACCTATACAACTTTTGCAGACATGATTAAGTTTGGCTATGTGAGCATGTGGATCATCCGCTGGCGACCCCGCAAACAAGACCCTCATTGTAAGCATCTACATCAAGCTACTGGTCACCACAAATGTATGCCTCTGAGGTAGAGGTGGTAGGACAAGAGGTCCATCAGAATCGGCAATATTAAGGTTGACCCTAAAATTTTCATCCAGACGTGGTCCTTGTGGTTCTTGTTCCCTCAGTGCATCTCCCAATCTATTCTCAACTGGAGCCTAATTATTCACACAATTACCCTCGGAGGTTGCAATCCAACACCTTCACCTAACTCTTCTCCGATAGGGTTAACTGGAACTCTTTGATTATTCATTCTCCGCAAAGTTCTATTCATTTCGGGATCGTAGGGAGTCAGTGGTTCACTTTGGCTGTGTGTACTTGGCATACACTAGAGTAAGATCCTGAGGGAGACAAAAACAAAAGAAAAACTAAAATTAGGAAATATTTGACTAAAGTTCAATAATGTAATTAAACTTAATCTAAAAGCCTTGTTTCCCGGCAGCGGCGCCAAAATTTGATACGCTCAAATTACACCTCTTTCCAGAAGCATAAGCGATCGTTATCACGTAAAGAACCCAACTTGTAGGTTGGGGTCGATCCCACGAGGAATATGGTTTAGACTTAAGTTCAATAACGATTATATTCATTTAGCCAATGTATTTTTGAGACAAATAAGTAAAAGGGGGGGGGGATTTGTGTAACAAATTTTGGAAATTATGAAAGTAATTAGTAAGCAAGATTCAAACTTTTATTGTTATCAAATTGAGAAAGAAACTAGGGTGTACGTGTTCCCCAAAAGCTCATAACTCCGTAATCCTAGTAATAGCAATCCCTTCCTAGTGTATTACATGCAAAGCGATAAGCTATGTATCTCTAAATCCTTGGTCCGGCATCTAGAGAATTTCACCCCGCAACTTAGTCCAGCTACGTGTGTATAATTTACTAACCCTTACCATTACCTCGTATTAGACGTCACATCGATGTATGGCTTAGTTTTCACTCTCGCACCAATCGATATTAATTCTATTAGATAGTATCACACTAAATCTATGTTGATAATTCTTTTCTTATTAACTACCTCCTTGGTCCGGCAAGTAGCAACAAGGCGAGTTGTAATGTTGCACACCGTTAAAAAGACTTCTAGATGAAAGAATTATCAATGCATGCAAAACACTATTCGGGAATTACTTAGCTACTATTCATACTTCGTTAATCGCTTATGGTTCGCACAACCCTAGTTGTAGATTTCGTTACCCATATTAGGAAGAAAATAATTCATAATGTTTGAAGAATAAATCATGAACTTATGTAGTAGAGTAGAATAATCCCAGAATTTCAATTTGAATTTCGAAGTAAAAATTACCAAAACGTGCTTAGGAAATTAAGAATTGCTAAGGTTGCAAGTTAATCTCCCAAGCCAAAAACTAGAACTAAAATAATAAAGTCTAACCCCCAAAAATGAGGTTTACTTGCCATATATATAGAAAAATAAGTCCTAACTAAAAAGGAAATGAAATAAGGAAATAATGTTTCAGGACGCGGTTTCCATCGATGATACTGACCTACGGACCGTGGATTGAACTACGGTCCGTAGGTCCCTTCCGTGACTCAGGACTTGGGCAAATTTCTAACTTCAAAATCTTCAAATCCCTGAACCAAACGATGGAGCAACAGTACGGGCCGTGGTTTGATCTACGGTCCGTGGATCCTCCTCCGTAGCTCCATACTTAGAATCTTCAAAATCAGGTACTGGAACCCCTCTTGAATCATTTGACGGATCAACAGTACTGTCCGTAGATCAATCTACGATCCGTCGATTGCAATCGTGGTTCCACACTTGGTCAAGAATTCCCTGATTTTCCATCAAGCCTTGCCTGCCAATCTACGACACCCATCTACAGAGCGTGAATGGACCTACGATTCGTGGATCACCTCCGTAGATGCCCTTTTCTGCACATCCTTCAGCTGCGTCTCTCAGTTTCCATGTCTGAACATATTTCCTGCAAACATGAGAAAAATACATAAAAACCAATACAAAATGGCGCTAGACACACACAACTCTTAAGTGAAATGTATTAAAAATACCATAAACTCACGGTATATCACAACACCTTAGTTAACATCACTGTACGACACAAGCCCACCTTCAAATCTCATTCTTGGGGTTGAACATAGTGTCACTAGGCAACCCCATTTTTGTCTCGGATTTAAGTGAGATGATATCTGACCCATTTGGGCCTCCAGCTGCTTGATTAATAATGAATGGGAGGTAACGGTCTGGCTAAGGGTTGACACGTCTTCTTTCATCTGTTTCAAGATCTTGTCTAACCCCTCAACTTTGTTGAGGATACGAGAAAGCATATCCTCAGACCTACCAACCTCCGAATCCTTCACCTTTTGGTGCTCGTGGGGAGGCACTTACATATCCTTCTCCCCATCCTTCCAATTAGGATTACGGTCTCTCCATTCACGCTCCTTCCAACCTTCATCTCTAATCCAACCTTGGTTACCACCCTGCCTTGGGTAGTTTGAACGATAACCACCACCTTGGTTGGCTAGGAAGTTCACCTCTTCATTGTACAAAGCATCAAACTTTGCCTCCTCCGGATTTGCACACCCGATACCCACATCATTGACGCCCCGAGCACCAGCTCCCATGACATTTTTGGACAAAATGTCAAGTTGTGTCCTGATCTTGGCCATGTTTTGGTCCCTCTCTTGATCTTTTTCAATCTACTCCTTGGTCAATTTGAATGTAAAAGGGGAGGCTTGGGCTCCATGGGTGTACCAATCCCGATTTATCCTGGTCATGCCATCCAATAGCTGAGTTGCTATCATGTAAGGTTGTTGCATCAAACCTCCTGGGGAAAGTTGGTCAGCAACACCCTTGTTAACCGAGTCTAGGCTCCGGTAGAAATACTGCAACAATACGTTGTCAGGAAAACCATGAGTTGGTCATTGGAGCACCAACTTCTTGAATCGCAGCCAAGTCTCGTGAATTGGCTCGCCCTCCAAATGCTTAAAGCTTTGGATACTGTCTCGAAGAGTCATCATCTTCGAAGGTGGGAAAAATCACACATTAAATGCGGTGACCAACTCCTCTCACGAAGTGATTGAGTCTTATGGCAATTCAGCTAGCCACTTGCATGCTTCTCCCATCAAAGAGAATGGGAATAACCGTAACCGAACCAACTCTTGGGATATATTCTTGAAGGAGAATGGTCCGCACACATCCATGAAATTTCGAATGTGCTCATGAGGGTCTTCATGAGCCAATCCACTGAAAAGCCCTTTTAGTTGCAACAGTTGCAACATAGTACTCGTGATGTGGAATACAACATTCCCTTCATCCAGAGGCAAGCAAATGGCACCAATACTTCCCATGAGATAGGGGTCATTAGCATGAGGCTCATTTATATCGTTAAGGTTTGTGATGTCGTCTTCATGGCCTACTTGGCTACCATTACTGCCGTTCACACTCATACTTCCTGAAATATTCACACTAACAAACAAAACCAAACTAAAATTAAGTAAGTAAACTATGACTAACAAAAGTGAAATTCCACTCAACTCGAAATTCTCAAGTAACACCACTCCCTGGTGGCGGCGCCATTTTTATGTTTGCATAATCAAGACACAACTTCCGATTCAAGTGTCTACGATCGTACAATAGTAATATGACCCAACTGAATGGGTTGGGGTCGAGTCCCAAGGGAGCGGTTTCTAAGAATTAAGAGTTAAGCGCGAATATACTAGAGTTAACCATAGATAAAAACATTATCCAGTAAAAACATGATAAATCAAGGGGTTGACACAAATGTCAATTATCAAGGGTGGTTTGTAGTCGATAAACAACTAAAACAGCAAAAATACAGAGATGCGAATATAGGGAGACAGGATTCTTGGGATGTGATAGTAATACGGGATAAAATACACAATCGGGTAAATACTATTGATAGTCAATTGCTGAACATTTGAAACTAGGCTAGACTTTAGTGGGGTAAATTCTCTCTCGAGCAAATTACCCCGAATCAACTCGGTTTCTCTCGAACACCGAGTTGCCGTAATTAAGCACAACCTCCGCCTTAGCCCATTCAATCTCTCAAGTTGAATGTGTGGGAAAAGACCTTGGATTCACTCTCTCGAGCTGAACCCACGACGACACAATAAGCACCGGCTATCGATTTAGTAGTCTTAGTTTTAAAACATCTCTCTCAAGCAAGCCAAAAACACTAAGATGAAATCGTATTTGCAACTACAGTCCCATTAAGTTCAAACACATCTACTAAAAGAAATAATATTTAAACAGCAAATAGACTAACAATAAGCAATATCCAAAAAGAAATTTAACCCATATTCACAAAATAACACCCCAAAAATTGGGGTTTTAGCTAGACATGAAAATAGATAGTAATCAATACGAACAAGTGTTTCCATCAAGTGGGTACAATAGAAAATGTTTTTAAGAATGTCTAGGATAAAGATTCTTGGATACCCACTTCCAATTTCTTGGAGTACTTAAAAACCTTCAAAACCTTCAAGCTCAAGAACTATGTCTCTCAAAAACTTTAAAAACTAAAAACTAAAAATATTCTAATTCTTAGTAATAATTCTTTACAACTTGATACTAAGGTACACAATTAAATGAGTATTTATAGTTTTCAAAAATTTGTGTTGGGAAGGATCACTTGGTGCAGTTAGTCGGGATCGCCGATGCACTCGGCGATCCGCCCTTTGGTCTGCTTCATCACCTTTCAGTTTTTGCCTTCATCATCTTCGCATTTTGGATCATTGGGCGATATAGTACTGCTTTGCGGAATTGTTCGACGACAGGACAACTGCTCCCTTTCATCGCCAAGTTGATCTTTTCCTTCAAGTTTTAGCACACTGGAACATTGGGCGAGGTTAAGGCCATTCAGCGACTCACCTAATGCATTAAGAGATCCTCAGGCCTTCTTTTCTTTGTCTTTTCAGCCGTTTTGTTCCTTTTTGCCAAGTAGTGTCCATGCTTTACCTCAAACTCCAAATACCTGAAACTTAAGGATTTACATCAGTTATTGAGACAAAATATGCATTTGAGGACACTAAATCTATCAAAATAAAGCTTAAAATGAGTCCAAATTATGGACTCATCATGTTTCTGCTTCATCCATAGACCAAAGAGCGACAACTAATTTAATGGACTTTCTGAATTCTGCTGAAAATTTGGTTGCATCAGTACCTAATCAGGTTCATGAACCCGAGTTTTACAAATTTGCTAATGAGAGATCACCGGAGAAGTTTCAAATTGGTCAATGTTGGGCGATATACAGTGATGAAGATGCCTTGCCTCAGAATTATGGGAAAATAAAGAAGATAGATCTTCTCCCTGAGTTTGTGTTGCATGTGGCATGATTTTATGCGTGTCCAGTCCCTAAAAGTACAATACGGTGGCATGATAAAACATTGCCAATTGGTTGTGGATTGTTTAAGTTTCAAAATAGTAAGTTGAATAAATATATTGTAACCAACACCTTTTCACATGTAGTAGCTGTACAACCTTTGAAGAAGGGTGTATAAAATATATTCCCCAGAACAGGTGAAATTTGGACAGTATACAAAAATTGGAGTGCTCAGCTGATGAAAGGTAATTATCTAGAAGATTTTGAATACGAGATTGTTGAAATAGTGGAAGTTTCCGATAATTATGTAGATGTAAAGTTCTTAGCGCTGGTAAAAGGCTTCAAGTCTGTCTACATGGCTCGAGTGGAAGAAGAAGAGGATGACAAAGTAGTGAAAATATGTGTATCAGAGAATCTTATGTTCTCTCATCAAATTCCTTCTTTTCACCTGATAGAGGAGAGAGGTGGTAGCTTGCGAGGTTTCTGGGAGCTTGATCTAGCAGGAATGCCTCTGTATTTACTGTGTATTGATTGAAGCATCAAACTTTTCTTTTGTTTATCATAGACCAAAATGAGTTCTTATGGATTTCTAAAACTCAATTATGTCTCAAAAGAAATTCAGATATCAAATATATTATTCAGAATGTTTTTTTAAGGAGAATTTAAGAAGTTTAGAGTTTTAATACAATCCATATTTGCTTATACTTCTCTTATTAATGATTGTCAGTTGGTAATACAATCATTACAAAGTACTATGTCATATCCTCCAAAAGGAATAAAGTGGGGTCTGTCCTACATCTTCCAAGAAAACCCTTGGCAATGTGAAGTGCACATGACATATTTTCTATCCGACTCTGTCACTCTTACGGGAAGACAATAGCTCACTTTGTGACCAGTCTCTTTAATAGTACTCTTATCAATAAAGTTCTATGTGATTCCAAAGTCTACGAGTATGGCCAGATGCCTATTCTTCACGGTTCCTTTGAACAAAATAGTGTTTACCCCCATATGGTTGCTTGAGAGTGCACTTAGACACCCAACTTCTTTCATCTCTTGTTCTATCTCACCTTCAATTATTATGTTGTGAGCGATATCCTCAACGTCTGCTTTACTATCTTCTACTACCTGATTAGGTTCAAGTTCTCCTATTAGACAGTTTAGTTGTTTCCTCATGCATTGATGTCCAGGTCCATACTTATCACCATATCTAAAACACAAGTGATTGTTCTTCATGTATTCATAAACCTCAGGGCTTAATCTGTAAGTAGTAGGCCTAGTTGCCTTCATACTAGTGCTCTTAACAACATCTGCATTTCCAATAGGGTTGAAGGTGTTTTTGTTTTTCTTAAGGGAAGCCTCATTAGCCTTCTCTTGCATTCTTGTTTACTCAAGGTCAAACCTAAGAGAGGTGAGCTTAAACATCTTTACAACAAACCTTATCTTTTATTTTAACCCCCCAATAAAACTGGAAACAAAATAACACTCAACAAGAGTTGGACTTTTTACCAACATTTGAGCCTTAAGATCTTCAAATTTGTCCAGAAACATATCCAAAGATTCAGTTTGTTCGAGCCTATTAAACTCCTCCACTATATCATCCAAGTGTTCCACACCAAATCTATCACATAGCTCCTTTTTGAATTCAGACCAAGTCAAACACCCCTACAAAAAAATAATTAATGGTACCATGCCTTATCTAAACCATTCAAGTAAAGAGAATCGAACTCTACTTTTTTGTTCTCAGCCGTTCTATACTGGTTAAAATATATCTCACATTTTCGAAGCCATAACTTAGGAGGAGGAATGGGAACCATCTAGAGCTTGTTTTGTCGATTATGCTGAGCTGGAACGGAAAGGATGTCATCTCCTTGTTGATGTTCACCTGCATCTCGAGGAAGTACCCATTCAAGATTAGTCAACCTATGAAGTATCAACTCAAGCGTACCCTAAATCCCGATTGGTGTATTGTAATCTGCTTGTTAATTCTGCAAGATCTCATCCAGTACTTCATCATACCTTGCAAGCATGTCCTCTACTACTCTAGATCTAGTTCCTTCCTCCATAGCTACAACTCACAAGTCATAAGGATCAAATTACTAATACCAAATGTTAGCATATGTGTGAGTTAAGACTCAATTTCTATGGAATCAAAAACAAATTATTAATGAAACCAAACAACTCAGTATTTTGGGGCAATTTTCTGGTATCATGATAAGAAAATAACAACTTTTTTTATAAAAAAAAACATGTCTTGCTTATTAATAGTATAATAATTAGAAGAGAGGGGGACATAAGGCCTAACACCTCTTCACATGTAATACAAGAAATGGAAACAGCTACGCTAGGCTAATCTATATATAGGAGTTTCCATCTAGGAAGGCTTCTTCTTCAGTTAGAGATTCTACTGAAGTTGAGGCCTCCCCATTATTCCTTCATGGTGGTTCATTGTAATGCTCCAAATATCCAAACTATGACCAAGACATTCGTTAAATGCACTTAGACTCCAAATTCAATGATTTATAATATTGGCTATATTGAAAATAATTCCTTAATATGGGAAGATATTTTGATGTGAATTAAGGTTATAAGGCACTCCTAGAGCAGTAAGATTTTGTGGACTTATACCAAGAAAATTAAAGATCGTGAAGCCTTTGTTCCAATGCCTTCAACCATTTGTTAATCCAAGTTATGTGCTAAAAGTTATGCCCATTTTACTGGACATAATGGGTCCTATACGATTCACCGCACAAAGTAGATGTCACTTGCTTGACTGCGCAGCATAGTCAATAGAACTGTTAAGGTAACACGAAGTTCTGGGAGAAGTAGGCATCAACTGCGTGACCACAAATCGGCTCCGAAGTTATTTAAGTCTTCTCTTCACATTTTAAGAGGGGTGTTTTACTCCTTTCCTTATCCCCATAACCCTAAACCATGACTATTAACTTCCCCCAAAATTTAGATTCTAGGAGATTTTATAAGTTAGGACAAACACTTGTCCTCTTCTTGCCCAACACTTCAAGAAGCAAGACCTAAGGTCAATTCTCAAAGTATCTTTCCTATGTTCTTCGTCAAAAGATATGTTTGAACACTCCCTAATTCAAACTACTCATACAAGGTTCATATCTGTTATTCGTGTTTTCAAAATTATAATTTGAGGTTTGAGTTCACAGATGATTCCATGAAAATTGATTACAAATGTTCCTCTGTTATTAGTTGTGTTCAAATACTTTATTGTGATTCCAGAAATTGGATTGTTGGTTTTTGAATGGGTGAGTTGTCTCATATTATTTTGAAAAGGGTTTTTGTACAAATATAGGATTTGGAAATCAGTGTGTCTTTCAAAAGCTTTGGTTTAAAATGATGAACAAAGGGAAATTTTCCGTCCTAGTTAGATATAATTATTTTACATTTTATATGTTTTTTTATAACTTGACAAGACTTGGATGTTCGCATTGAACAAAATGTCTTAACATAAATGAGTCTTTGGTTTTAAGAGATGAGTTAAAAGTTTTAAATGGCTAACTATGAAATTGACATGGTTACAATGGCTTGCATGTTTTGGTATGGCGATACCAATGTGAATATGCCTTATTCAGATAATTCTTAATAAATGAAAACTTGTAAATATTTTAATGGGGGCTTAAGAAGAGTTTCGTAGTATCACCGAGAAGGTGTAAAGTCCTTGTGAATCATTATCCAGAACCGCATTTGCCGACATGGGAGGTCCCTGTCCTAAAATGTGGATGGCCATTGTAGATTGTTGATCGAAGCAACTTCTACAGTATTTTATTTGGGAGAGTTTCATTCACCACATTCATATATTTCTCAAGTTCATGCGGCAGACATGGATTGGGGCCCTGGATCAGGCGAAGGCCGGACTCATATAGCCAGCGGCTCACATTATGTCGTCGAACACTACCTTACTTAGGATTAATGATTTTTGAAAGGTCTATATCGAAATATTTTAGTCTGCACTTATGATTTTGCCTTTATTTTATTGTTATGCTTTATATATATATATTATTCGGCTTATCCTTTCCCTTGGGTTGCATGCTAGTACTCGCTCTACTGACTGTCCTCGGACGCTACATCGCTTCATGATGTAGGGTCGGAGACACAAGTTCGTGATTCTGAGCAACAATAAATAATTGAGGGATAGCAATCAGTATTGTGGTGAGCTTTCCATTTCTGGAAAGTGAACTTTTCTTTATCTATCTTTCCTTTGGTTTTCATGGTATGTCGGGGGCCATGTCCCGATGTAGACATTGTTATTATGTTAGTAGAGGTTTCATAGACCTAGGGTTAGTTGGATTTGTTTTTTTCCAATTAAGAGTCAAATTGGTTTTCATCTTTTGAGTTTTCTTAAAGGTTGATTAGAATGGGCCTTACTTTCCGCAGTAGTATTTAAAATTGGTATTTATATTGGATTATCTAGATTAAGCAGGTTGGTTGGTACTCTCAGGCCTATGGGACTTCTGAGTGCCATGTTACATCTTGGGTGGGGTCTCCAGACATTACACTGATAATTCCATACAGAGTGCTTTTGTTTTTTGAACCTAAGGGATGCAAGGTTGAGTTTATCCATCCTCAAAGGTCCTCTAGTAGTAACATGCATATGTTCTTCTCTAATCTAAGTTTAGCATATCTAGCAAGAGAGTCATATACTACATTAGCCTCCCTAAAGCAGTGCATCACCTCACAATCAATATCTCTGATCATTTGTTGTAACTTGGTCAGAGTTTTTTTCAGTGTCCAAGGGGGATTGTAAGAGCAAGAGGGGGGTGAATTGTTTTTTTTTCTTTAAGAATAGTTGACTTAAAGAGTTCTTTAGTCAACTAATGGTATCAGATAAGAGTTAATCAAAATGTTGGAAAGTAAACTAGACACAAGATTGCTTTTATACTGGTTGGGATCTAGTGTGGATCTTACGTCCGGTTCCCTTGGGTTGCAAGGGTGTTCTGTTCAAGTTGTTGAACATTTGTTGTGAGTACAGGGATGTGTGTAAATTTTTTACATACAGTGTTTGCTTCATTCTCTTTTTGTTTTGATACTAAGCCTTACCAACAATATTTTTCTCTCCTCTCTTTTTTGTTTACGTAGTAGAACTATGTAATACAATGCTTGATAAAGTAGAGAAGGGAATCTGAGATGATTCAAACTTTTTGTACACTTCCTTTTGTTAATCGAGCCTTCATTTATAGTGTTTGAAGTCTTGAATCTTTTCTGTGAAGATATAGCAACCCAAGAGATTTGATCCTTGGAAAATATGGCAATTGATCCTAATTTTCCAAGAATAAAGCTCAAGACAGATGTCCAATCTTATTTATTGTTTAGCTTCCTTGATTGCCTATTGATTATAGGTGTTGTAGCTTCTTTGATTGACTGCAGATTGTAGCCGTTGTGTTCTTCAGATTGGTTTTGAATATTCAACTTCCTTGATTTAATGTAGACTTGACATCTTCAGCTTTCCTTGAATGTTGGTTGGAATGTAGCCATTGTGCTTCTTCTTTGCTAGCTGTCGAGATGTTCACCTTCCTTGATTAGTGCCTTTTATGATCTGTGCATTCTAAGGATCTCTACTTGGATCCTTGATTGATTATTCCTTGATTGATTATTTATCAATCAAGGTTCTTGATCGGTAATCGTCACTTGATTTAAGGGAATCCATGATTGATTCTTTTCCTTTTTGGTGATACGTTTGCCCTGCAAGGAAATATGTTGTTTATCATTAAAACTTTACTCTAACAATCTCCCCCTTTTTGATGATGACAACATATAGTAAAGGTACTTCCCTATTGTAGTCGACTTGTATGGCTGAGAGTTTAATTGCTCCACCTGAGTGTCGCATACTGTGGTTGACTAGTGGAGTTGAGTTCTCAACATAGTCCCCCTGAAGATATGCAAAAGATTTTCTTTGCTATGCAGATAAATATTCATACACCCAGCGATCTCAATGGAGACAGTTAAAATAATATAGACAATCATAGATTTTAAAAGCAAAGTATTAAGCAACACGAATACTAATAGCATCTAGATAATTAATTTTCCCCCTTTCGAATCAGTAAAAAGGAAAGAATAAAGAGTTTCAACAAAAAAATCAAACAACAGATAGTCTTAAGATGAGCCACAAGCTCAAAACAAAAGAAGTTAAAAAACAGACACCATACACACATCAATGAGGACGCATGAAATAGGTCAGAGTGTTGACTATAGCAGTCGACATTTCTTCAAATCTGGAGGAAAGAGAAGTGGAGATGACCTTAGAATTACTTTGAACTTTGGTAGCAATTTTGATGGCTTCCTTCATAATTTGATCCAACCCGAGATGAATACGGGCAACATCAATACATGTTTCCTTGGTGACATCCTTCACACTGTCGATTTTGGAATCAGTAGACAACAGAAGATCCTTCAGAGAGTCCACTTGCTCACACATTGCAGACAGATTTGTCATGAGATCAGGAACTTAAGAAACAGTGATGGACACATCGTCTAACTTGGTATGCATCTCAACAAGGTTTTCAAGAGCGGCGTTGAGCTTGGTAATAGACACAGTGGTGGAGGAGAAACGTTTAGATTTCATAGGAGCAGCAGCCAAATCATCCACATCAATCTTGAGAACCTAAGAGGAGTCATAATGAGTGAAGCCTATGCTAAGAAAAGCACCAGAGTTATACCTTTGTTTAATAAGAACGGGAGAGAAGTCTCCAAGGCACATGAAGTGTGACTCAAAGATGCGAGTGATAATCATGCAAAAAGGAAGACTCGAGAGGTCAGAGATGACGTCAGTCATGGCGGAGAGGATGAAGGATGATAAATGAACTTTAAAGCCAGAAACCAAATAATAAGCAAACAGGGTGTCACGCTGAGTAGGCGTAGAATGAGAACCAGCCCTAGGAAGAAGGGTGGTGGTAACAATGTGAGCAATCACACGAGTCTCGAAGGGAAGATCTTTAGGCTCGAGATGGGAAGGGATAGGCAGAGAGGGATCAAGAACAATTTCATGTTTTGCTTACTCAAAAGACACATCACAGGTTCATATACGACCATTGGCATAAACAAAATTTTGGCCCAACCCTAAAACTCAAACAAATTTTTTATATGACAATATAAGGAGGAAAGAAGATCAAGATCAACAACCCTACCATTCACAAGGGTTTTGTCTTTTAGAGAGTGGAAAAGAGATTCATGAGACGAGTTCCAAAAGTCCACCTTTTTATCAAGCGAACTGTCAAAGTTGAATTCGAATTTATTTTTAGAAGACCCACACTCAAAGGAATCATCAGGAAGCTTACCTAAGGAGGAAGCGACAGAGGGAGGGAAAAGATCATCAGAGTAAGAGTAGATGAATATTGAGGCGCAGGCCTTTCCTTTGTTCTTGTTGCGAGGGCTTTTGCAAGTGGCTGCATGAGTCTTTGCCATTTTAGAGAAAGAAACATAGAAGAATAAGAGAAATAGAAAAGACATGAAGGAGAGATATAGAAAGAAGGAGAGGGGAGGAGGAAGAGACAAGACAAGACTTAAAGAGAGAAATAAAGAGATGGGTTTAAACACGTATAAGGTAGATGGCGAAAATAAAGAGGCGGATACAGAAGGAAAGAAAAGAAAGAAAGGAAACAAAATATTCGAAGCGACATAAAATATATGGAAAAGAGAAAATAATTAATGCACGCAATAATTCTAACAATTTAAAGGATTCTCAATGATTTAAAGATTTTCGGAGAGAACAAAATCTTTCCTCCGAAAGAGGTTTTGTAAAAATATCAACTAGTTGAAAATCAGTGCTAATAAAAGAAATTTCAATGTCTCCGTTTAAAATATGATCTCGAATAAAATGATATTTTATGTCAATATGCTTAGCTCGAGAATGATGCACAAATTTTTTTGATAAACAAATGGCACTAGAATTATGACACATAATTTTGACGGGTTTGAAGGATAAATCATAATCACTTAATTGATGAACCATCCATAGAATTTGAGCACAACATTGACCAATGGCAATATATTCAGCCTGTGTAGTCGAGAGAGAAACAGAGACTTGTTTTTTTATGTTCCAGGATATTAATGATTTTCCCAAATATTGACATGTACCACTTGTACTTTTTCTGTCGTCCTTATCACCTTCATAGTCAGCGTCAAAAATTCCTTCAAGAAAGAATTTTTTCTCTTTTGGATACCATAAACCAATGGAAGTAGTTCCAACTAAGTAATGAATAATACGCTTTACTGCAGTTAGATGAGATTCTTTAGGGGCAGACTGGAACCGAGCATATTTGCACACACTAAAGATGATGTATGGTCGTCTGGCAGTGAGATAAAGTAAAGATCCAATCATACCTCTATATTTAGTTTCGTCGACTTTCTTACCTTCGTCATCTTTGTCATGGGAGTGCTTAATGCCTTTGATTTTTCCATTCTAAACTTTTGTATGAGCTCTTTGCAGTACTTGATTTGGCAAAGGAACGTACCTTTCTCAGATTGATTGATTTGTAGTCCGAGGAAAAAGGTTAATTCCCCCATCATGCTCATTTCGAATTCACTTTGCATAAGGATAGAAAAATTTTCACAGAGAGAAATATTAGCGCTCCCAAAGATAATATCATCAACATAAATTTGAATAATAAGGTTTTCAGAGGAGGATCTTTAGCTACCAAGCGGGCTTTGTTTCAGTTTACTTCTCCAGATTCATTTTGCTTATTCTTGTACACCCATTTGGTTCCAATGATAGATTTATCATCAGGTTTAGGGAGTAAGGTCCATACCTAATTTTTGTCAAATTATTCCAGTTCCTCTTTCATAGCCTTGATACAATGTTCATCTAAAAGAGCCTCTTTTAGCTTCTTCGATTCTAACTGAGAGATGAGTGCAACCTCCATCTGTTCATTAGGATAGTTCTCCAAACTTGGAATAGTATAGGATTGATTTTCGTTTGAACTCTTCGAGATAGGAATTGGAATATCACCAAGTTTGATAATTCTCCAAACCTTCACATCATAAGACTTTACAAATATTTCCATTATTACTTTCCAATGAGAAAAATGTTTCCCATTAAAGTAAGGAGGTCTTGTTTGAGAAGTTCCTTCTTGGAATAGTGCTCCAATAATTTGTTGAGCCATGATTTTTTTCTCACCTGTTGTTAGACTAAATTTTTGTGAGACGAGGCTCTGATACCAATTGAAAGTGCAAGAGGGGTTGAATTACTATTTTTTTATTTTTCTTTAAGAATAGTTGACTTAAAGTGTTGTTTAGTCAACTACTCGTAGCAGATAAGAGTTAGTCAAAAAGCTGGAAAGTAAACTTGACACAAAATGTTTTTATGCTGGTTGGGATCCAATGTGGATCTTACGTCCAGTCCCCTTGGGTTGCAAGGATATTCTTTTCAAGCTGTTGAACTTTTGGTGTGAGTACAGGGATGAGTGTAAACAGTTTACACTGAGTGTTTGTTTCACTCTCTTTTTGTTTTGATACAAAGCCTTACCAACAATATTTTTCTCTCCTCTCTTTTTTGTTTACACAGTATAATCGTAATACAATGCTTGATAGAAGTAGAGAAGTGAATGTGAGATGATTCAGACTTGTTGTACACTTCCTTCTGTTAATCGAGCCTTCATTTATAGTGTTTGAAGTCTTGAATCTTTTCTGTGAAGATATAGCAACCCAATATATTTGATCCTTGGAAAATAAGGCAAGTGATCCTAATTTTCTAATAATAAAGCTCAAGACTGATTTCCAGTGTTGATTCTTGTTTAGCTTCCTTGATTGCCTGTTGATTATATTTGTTGCAGCTTCCTTGATTGATTGTATATTATAGCCGTTGTGTTCTTCAGTTTGGTTTTGAATATTCAACTTCCTTGATTAAGTGTAGACTTGACATCTTCAGCTTTCCTTGAATGTTGGTTGGAATGTAGCCATTGTGCTTCTTCATTGCTAGCTGTCGAGATGTTCACCTTCCTTGATTAGTGCCTTTTGTGATTTGTGCATTCTGAGGATCTCTACTTGGATCCTTGATTGATTATTTATCAGTCAAGATTCTTGATTAGTAATCTTTAGTTGATTTAAGGGGATCCATGATTGATTCTTTTCCTTTTTGGTGATACGTTTGCCCTGCAAGTAAATATGTTGTTCTTCATTAAAACTTTACTCTAACAATCTCCTGCTTTCGATGATGACCACATATAGCAGAGGTACTTTCCTGTTGTAGTCGACTTGTATGGCTGAAAGTTTAATTGCTCCCCCTGAGTGTAGCATACTGTGGTTGACTAGTGGAGCTGAGTTCTCAACACACTCCCCTGAAGAAATGCAAGATTTTTTCTTTGCTATGCAGATAAATATTCATACACCCAACGATCTCAATAGAGATTTAAAACAATATAGACAATCACAGATACAAAAAGCAAAGTATTAAGCAACACGCATACTAATAGCATATAGATAATTAATTCTCCCACTTTGGCATCAGTAAAAAGGAAAGAATAAAGATTTTCAACAAAAAACCAAACAGCAGAGAGTCTTAAGATGAGCCACAGGCTCAAAACAAAAGCAGTTCAAAAACAGACACCATACACACATCAACGAGGACGCAGGAAATAAGTCAGAGTGTTGACTATAGCAGTCGACATTTCTTCAAATCTTGAGGAAAGATATGAATACGGGCAACATCAGCACTTCTTTAATTGGTGACATCCTTCACACTGTCGATTTTGAAATGGGCAGACAACAGAAGATCCTTCAGAGAGTCCACTTGCTCACTCATTGCAGACAGTTTGGTCATGAGATCAGGAACTTGAGCAACAATGATGGTCACAGCGTCTAGCTTGGTATGCATCTCAGCAAGTTTTTCAAGAGTGGCGTTGAGTTTGGTAGTAGACACAGAGGTGGAGGAGGAAGGTTTAGATTTCACAGGAATAGCAGCCAAATCATCCGCATCAGTCTTGAGAACCCAAGAGGAGTCAGAACGAGTGAAACACATGCTAAGAAAAACACGAGAGTTGTACCTCTTTTTAATAAGAACGGGAGAGAAGTCTCCACGGCACATGAAGTGTGACTCAAAGATGAGAGTGATAAGCATGCCAAAAAGAAGACTGGAGGGTTCACTACCATCAGACTATCCATGTCTAATATGATGTGAGAGTTAGAGTTATCATGACACCGTTCAATCCCATGTAAATTTGCCTGCAACTCACAAGAATTGTTAGTAGAAAATTTGATCGAATTGGCAAATGACATAATCAATTCCCTATTTCCTCTCCTAAAAATTACCCCAATTGTAGACAAACCTTGTCTTGACATGGATCTACCATCTTTAATGATCTTCCAAGTACTTTCTTGAGGTTTTTCCAATTGACCAGTATTTTATTGATCTTCGGCTTGTAGTTCTCAGTTATTGAGCGTGTAGTAGTCCATGCCCAAATAGCATCCATTCTACTGAATTTCTTGGAGATAGTTACTTGTACATTAAACAAGATTTGATTCGTAATTCTGAAAAGAGATGTATTTTTGTTATCATACGTTTTTGCATTTCTTGCTTTCCAAATTTCCCAAAGGGTGAAACAAGGAATGAGATGGAGCAACAACTTGTGTACTTTATTTTTTTGCAGTAGACTGTGACAATTGTCCAAAGTGCCCTGGACAATGTTGGAATTATGAACTATTCCGAAAGGGCTGGCCATCTGACTCCAAACTTTCCTTGCTAAATCATTAGTGGTGAACACTTGGTCTAGTGTCTCCAATTGAGAGATAGTGCAACAAGTACATCTAGTATCCATATGAATACCAAATATCATAATGATATTATCGATAGGAAGCTTCCTTTTAATGACTCTCCACATGAAGAACGAGATCTTAAAGGAATTCCTTTTCCCCAAATGTGATTAAAAATGGGATTTTTCTATTGTATCTGTCGAAGAAAATCCCAAGCAAAAGAGCAAGAAAAATTTCCATCAGTAGTAGGGGTCCAAATGAAATGATATTTCTCCATATTTTTAATGTCCACTTGAATCACCCGTCGAACTAGTTGATCAGAAAGTATGAGTCTGAGAGAGTCTTGACCCCAGAAGAAATTGGAGAAATAATCTTCAATTTGATAAAGGATAGTCTTGGGAGGGTTCATTTGAATTTTGAATTTTAGTTAGGTTATTTGAATTGTTGAGACTTTTTAGGTTGTTTTAAATTTAAACTTATGCAGATTATGTTTTTTGATTGCTATATAAAGCCCCTCAATGCTTAAGAAAATTATTGAAATAAACTGAAAGCTATTGAAAGTTATTGCAATCTATTGAGAGACATCAATCTTTTTGTGCCGGCCCATTTTTTTAAAAAGACCAAAAGTGATATCAAGAGCTTTATTGATCTTACTGTGAAATCTTCCAAAGAACTACCATACTACTTTTAACCTGCAAGGGCTATTTTCCAATCTTTTTAATGCGTCAAGGCAATCCATTTTAACCCGTCAGGGGTACTATGTTCAACCCGTGCTTTTTTTTTTCAACAGACGGGCTTTTCTATCCAATTTTTAACAAAAATAATGGCAAACAACAATCTCTCTTTGAATTCCCCAAAAACTTTTATAGGCAAAAACTATCAAATTTGGTCTGTGAGAATAAAACCATATTTTGAAACCTGTGTGATATGTGATGTTATGAAGGAAGAAAATCTTTACAACAATATTTTGCAAATCCTACAAAAGTTCAGATTAAAGACTTCCAAATAAATTTCTACACAAGACAATGTCATGGAAGGTGTTTTTGAAGAACAAAATCAAAAGAAGAAGAAGAAAAATGAAGAAATTTTGCAAGTTCAAAAATAATGAAAACAATACAGAATCAACTACCAAAGCAAAAATTGAGGAGTATTTTTTCAATTGAAGTAACTAAAGCAAAGGAGGAGTTTTTAGTTTAAGATGAATTTGAATTTTGAATTTTACTTAGGTTTTTTGAATTGTTGAGATATTTTAGGTTGTTTTAAATTTCAAATTATGCAGATTATGTTTTTTGTTGGCTATATAAAGCCCCTTAATGTTTAAGAAAATTATTGAATAAATTGAAAACTATTGAAAGTCATTTCAATCATTTTGTGCTGCCCCTTTATTTTTTTTTAAAAAAACACCAACATGTCCATATTTTGATCTTCCTATTGATTCTAAAGTTCACATCCTTATAAGTAATAAATCAACTGTTGTCATTGTTAATCTATTGACTTGATGCCTCCTGATACATCATGAATTGCATCATGATAAATTTAATAGAGTGTTTGTCGATAAAAGAAAAATGACTATATTATCAACAAAGCATAGGTGATTCACTTGAGGTCCATTTTTGCTCATAGTAAAACCTTTGAAATCCACTCTGTTATTCAGATGATTGAGAGCTTTGGAGAGGCCCTCAACACCAATAGTAAATAAAGCAGGAGACAAAGGATCTCCCAGTTTGAGACCTCTAGAAGAACAAAAGAAACCATGTCTTGACCCATTAAAAATTACAGAATACCAATTGTTTGAAATGATTCTATATATGAGTTCTATAAAACGTTCTCTAAAGCCAAGCTTTCTGAGGATAGACATAAGTAAAACCCAAGAAACTTTATCGTAAGCCTTTGACATACCTAATTTCATAACCAAGTTCCCGCCAACATTACCCCTTCTTATGTCATGGACAATTTCTTGAGCCAAAAGAATGTTTCAGTAATTAGCTTTCCTTTGATAAAACGTGATTGGTTTTTTGAGATAAGTTTAGGAAGGAATGGCCAAGATTCAAGGAAAAAAATTTCCAGAGGATTTTGTTGGTAAAATTACTCAAGCTTATAGGCCTGAGTTGTGGAAAATGATCAGGAGCCATTACTTTTGGAACTAAAACCAAGCACGAGTGGGAAAACAACCTAGTTAAATTAGCTCCAGTGAAAAAAGCTCTCACATATTTAGTAATGTCTTGCTCAACAGTGTTCCAAGCAAACTGAAAAAACATGCCTTAAATCCGTCTAGACCTACAAAACTGTTAGGATCCATGGAGAAAACAACATCCTTAATCTCCTCCTCGATAGGAATAGGTTCCAGAGAGTCATTGTCAATATCAGTAACCAAAGTAAAGGAATCACTGGAAGCTCCGGTATCATTTGAGTGAGTGAAAATATTGCTGAAGCAATCAATTGCTGCTTGGGATATTTGGTCAGTATTGTCTAACCATCTGCCAGTAGAGTCCTTAATCCTAAGGATTTGAGCATGTCTTCTTCTCCCTTTGGAGTTAGTTTCAACCTTGTCTGCCCACTTGACTCTAGCTTTTTGCCTCAGAATGGAATCTTGAAGCTTCAACCATTTAATGTAATCAGCCTGGGATTTGTGAAAAAGGATTCTATTGTGATCGAGGTTATTCATTTCATATTGCTTCTCCATTAACCTGTTATGTTCCTACTTTTGTTTGACAATATCAAAAATGTCTCCAATGCATTCTTTGGACCATTTTCTAAGAGCTTTAGAAAGGTTTTTGAGTTTATTTTGTAATCTCCACATTGGGTTTCCTGTGATCTCACTGTCCCAAACTTCCTTGACCATATCTACAAAACCTTCTTGTTCTGTCCAAAAATTCAAGAACTTCAACTATTTAATGTGGGTGGCCTTGTCCAAATTCCTCATGTGATTCTTCGACTATGATGTCCATATCCATATCATTGATGTGATTTTGTTCAAGCCGTTGAAAGTTACCTATTCTCAGAGGTCTCAAATTTACTATAAGTTTCCCATTAATATCGTTGAAATTATTAGTCCCAGATAGAGTAACATGTAATCCTGAGTCCGACAGATCTTCAACTAGGCTGGAGCTTCTTTGAGAACTGGTTTGCATCTCCCTATTGCTATTATTGCGTTCTTGAATTCTTGTGGTGTTGTGTACAGCCTTCTCATTGTCGGAGATGTGATGCACTTCTGGAATCTTAGTAGTATCTTTTTCAATGTTTAAATACTTTGGTATCTTTCCTTTCTCTCCCTTCTTTGCTTTAGTACTCTTCTTATTCCACAATCTACATTTCATTGCCTGAATGGGTTTTGATACAGTACAAGTTTTCTTCTTCTTATTTTTGTTTCGTTCTTTTTATAACTAGAAATCTTTTAAAGCAAATCCTAAGAACTCTCTGAAGGCACTTGTTCAAAAATTGGACTTGTCTGTTGCATTTCGGTCCCCATTTGTTCATCCTCAAGTATGCTAGTCTTCTCCTCTTCATGCACCTTTCCTTTCTCTATGCTGTTCCTGGTCCTTTGTTCGTTTGTCCTCCAGTTTGATTTTTTTTGTTATCAATATTGTGCTTCTGGGGTTCTCTTTGTTTGGCTTTGTGCTTTTGATGTTGGTTTGTCTTATCCCCTCTAGACTTAGAATTCTCAACCTTTGAACTTATCACGTTGGCTTGTGTAGGAGCAGTAGGAATATCAGCAGCCTTTGTCGCATTAACATTGGTAGGATTAACCTCTGAACTTATCACTTTGGCAGTACAAATTTTGTCAACTTTTGGTACTTAAACTTTTGAAGTAGAAGCAATAGTGTTGTCAATGTTATTGGCTAAAGTAGCATTAAAATCAGCAACATTAATCCCTTTAGCTATTTTGGTCCCATTATCTGTAGAAATAGTAGCATTCTTCTTAATAGCATTTTCCTTGTTCTTCAACTCTTTTTCCCTCTCCAGTGCTCTACATTGAAGGATTGAATGCCCCAAAAGTTTACAATGTTTACAATACTTGAGGACGCCCTCATATTCAAACTTTTGATAGAAACATTTTAGCGGGTTATCGGTATCCTCTTGCCTAACCCAAATAGATCTAAGTTTTGGCTTAGTGAGGTCAACTTCAATCCTCACTTTTGCCATACCAAGTCTATTACGAAAATCAATAGCAGTATCGAGAGATAAAAGGGTTGCCTACAGGGGATACAATTTGTCTCACATAATACCATGTATGACAGTGGTATGGTAAACCTGGTAATAAAACCCACACTACAACAATAGGAGAGTCTTCATCGGGTCTAAAATCGGGGGTTCATTTTTTAGGCCACATAACGATACCATCTATTTCAATTGACCTTTTGAACCATACTGTTTTACAATCAACATCATTTGTGACATCAATAAAGACCGTACGAAAATCATATTCACCTATTTTTATGATCCTTTGAGAGATATCTTTTTCAGTGAAGATTGAGTGAATGCGTTCTATGTTAGGCCTTGTTCAAACGAACTTGCCAATAATCATGTATCGACACTCCTCAGCTAGTAGTCACTCGATTTGAAGATTACAACAGGCATACCATTGTGAGTCGTGATTCGTGCTTTGACATTTGGGTCTCCAATTTTTGATGCCCTAGGATCTGGCTTCGATGGAGCAGTGATTGTAAAAGTAAAGTCTAGTTTTGATTCAATTCTTTCCTTGGGGTGGTTCACAGGTACCTTAGCATGTTAGCTTATAAAAGAAGCCAAATTATTTCCGTACTATACTGCTAATAACTTAAATATAATAATCGGGTTTCTGCTTATTTTGGGCGATTGATGCCAACGCACCACCTCATGGCCTCGCTGGATGGTCCCTCCATGACGGGTCTAATAGCAAATAATAACTATTACAAGGAATCAAATGACCTAAATGACTAGACACTTTTAGGACATTTTCTGATATTAAGATAAGCAGTGACCACTACAACTAATAGAAATATATTGGACTAATACACTACTGAGATCCCATGTATAAATGGAACTTGTAGCAAGAAATAAAAGGAGAATAGAATTAGTGAGAGTTGGAGAAGAAGAAGAATAGAAAGAAGGGAGAGAGAATCAGAGGAAGAGGTGAGGAAGTTACCAATGAAATCATGCTCTTCTCTGTCCTGTCAGATGCAGTTATAACCGCATTACACCAACAACTCTTCGGATGTACGATCCTGTCCCTAGCAGCTCTTTAATCTAAAACCAATATCAGCCATAGAAGCCAAGTTAGTTGTTTATTTCCTACTCCCTTGAATTCGATTATGAACCCCTACTTCCACATAATTCTTCTTTAATTCCAGTTTATGAAAAATTGTGGGTAGATGGTCCATATTTCATATTTAACTACACATAAGGAAATGGAGGGTAGGTGGTTGCATGGTGGATGATAAAGGGTTAACGGAGTTCCACCTTTAGGAAATATAGAAGGAGAATATATCTTTAGAGAATGCTCAAGTTTTATATAGGATACTTAAGGCCCCTTGAGATGATTAGAATCACCAATAATCATTTATCGACACTCCTTAGCTAGTAGTCACTAGATTTGAAGATTACAACAGGCATACCATTGTGAGTCGTGATTCGTACTTTAACATTTGGGTCTCTAAATTTTGATGCCCTAGGATCTGGCTTCGATGGAGCACTGATTGAAAAAACAAAGTCTAGTTTTGATTCAATTCTTTCCTTGGGGTGGTTCACAGGTACCTTAGCATGTTAGCTTATAAAAGAAGTCAAATTTTCTCCGTACTACACTTCTAATAACTTGAATAAAATAGTCGGTTTCTACTTATTTTAGGCAATTGGTGCCCACGCACCACCACATGGCCCCTCCATGGCGCGTCCGATAACAAATAACAACTATTACAAGGAATCGAATGAACTAAATGACTAGACACTTTTGGGACTTTTTTTGATATTAAGATAAATCCCTTGAGTCTCTATCTTTCTTTTGAGTTACCTGTGTGATTATAAGTTCGCTTGCATTCTGAGATACTTCTCATGATAAACATTAATTCATTTCCTACACTTTGTTAAATAGGTACCAATAATAGCCATGGTCATGGGAGAGAAGGATTTGATGTCTTGAATACTTTGTCCAAATTTTGGTGGATACCTCACGTCAACCCCTGGCAGTGGCGGATCCAGGAATTTACTGTAAAATTTAATATCATAGTAGGAATTGAACTTGGCCACAGAAGATGCAATGTAGAGCTTTGAGCTCCCACAAATGACCTCTACACCAAGCAACTCCTTGTTGCCTGGGTGCTCACGATTTAATTTTATACCATTCGTTCAAATTTCCATATAAATATATATAGTTCAATACGAGATTAATGGGTGCTCGAGCACCCAGAACCATCAATGTAGATCCGTCCCTTGTTCCTGGGCAACCAACAGTCGAAGATCTTTTGAATTTATACAATTTCAGATAGTTGGGACAGGATACCAAAATATTTGGCATAATTGGGAAGCCAGTTAGCCATAGAAAATCACCTTTATTATATAATGAAACTTTTATATCAGTTGCGTTTAATGGTGTTTTTATGTATTTACTGGTACATGACATTGCAATTTTTTTCTGGATTTATTCATCTTTAGATTTTGCTGGCTTCAGATTTGCTCTCAAAACAAGAACTGTTATTTTATCTGATGTCTTTTAGTTTCATCAGGTTAGTCATGCCAAATTTCTATGTTGTGCAGCTGTACAATTCCTCAAAAATAAGCCGCTCTTGACTGTTGTACTGAAAATGATCCTAATGCTAAGGTACTAGCTATATCATTATCTTATAATACTTTCATCTGTTTGTATTACAAAATGTTCGGATGATTTATCATATCATATGCAATTTCTTGGTTAGTTGATTATCATGCAGGCAATAGGGGCTATCAATTGTATTATAAATAGACCTGATGGAAAGTTATTTGGTTGCAATACAGACTATATTGGTGTAATATCCGCCATTGAAGAAGGATTGCAAGGTCAAATAATCATTTCCAAGTTGCAAACATCATTTTTTGATTTAGAGCTTATTGTTTGAGCTTCATTATTTCCTTTACAGGTTCACAACCTAGTATATTTGGGGCCCCTTGGCTAGTAAACTATTTGTGGTCATTTGTGCTGGTGGAGTTGTAAAGGCAATTGCTTATGGTTCAAAGGAAAAAGAGGGTTGGGGTGGTGATTGCTAATCGTACCTATGTTAGTTCAACACTTCATTTTTGAAATTATGTCTAGCTCATGACCATGAAGTTCTTCACACCCTACCTAGTACTTCTACTCTAGTATTGATTGTCAACTATGTTATTTCATACCGATGCTCTGTCTGATTTCTTGAAGAACTAGCACGAGAAATTGGTGATATAGTTGGAGCTAAGGCTTTATCTCTTCACGATCTTAGCGAATTCCATCCAGAAAATGATATGATTCTTGCAAATACCACCTCCATAGGTATGCAACCAAAGGTTGATGACACACCAATCTCTAAGGTTTGCCTCTTTGCACTCATCTTAGATGAAAAGAACTCATTATTCAGTACATATCTTATTAGTTGAACAGCTACAAATAATGTTGTGTTGAAATGTGTCTGTGGTTGCAAAGTTGGTTAAATTTTATGTTCAAATGTGAACTTTGTCTTAGAAGAAAGAGTTTTTGATTTCTGTGAACATGAATTTAGTTAGTTCATGTATTTAGGATATTGATTAATGTAAGTATGCATGTATGGCTGAATACATGTATTTGAGAAAAAGAGGAATGAATAGAACTAAACGATGATACATGTACTAAACTAGGTAGATTCTAGAATAGTCCTATAAAATACCTAGATATAATAGTCATTATTTATAAGGTTAAAATCATTGGTTGAAGCTAGTAGAGTGAAGTAAAGAACAATTATTTCCTTCACTTGTTTTTAAGAAAGAGTGATTGCGAGTGCTCCTCTTCCTGAATTTCTGAAATTTAGTATCAGGACTACTTGTCTTGTGGAATCGGTGGAGAATCTAAAATTTTCAAAATAATTAGTCCACTTTAGAACAAAATGGATATGACCAAGACTAATTATAACAATGAGAATGTTGGGCAAGACAAATACTAGAGTATAGATGATATTAATTTGGTAGGGCTAGTAGGAGGAACTATCAAAATTTAAAAAGTTTAAAAGGTTTTGAAAGAATTTTATTAGGGAAGAAATCTAACAAGGGTGTCACCCCTAACGAAGCAGATGTTCATGGAGTTGTTTCACGAAAAGGAATCTTGAATAGAGAGGTAGCAGATGATGTTGCATACATGAGAAAGATGAATGAGGAAAGACATTCTCATCTATCAAGGAATTGATGAACAGATGTGGGAGAAGGTTTATTTTTGTGAAACCTGAGAAATGAATATGGGTGACAACTTTGAAGAAAGTGGCTCAAATGAAAATGAAAATGATTATACTTGCAAACATGAGAATGCATGTTGTCGAATTTAACAACACTAGCTTTGATGAAAAGTGATTCCAAAAGAAGTGGATGCTTCTAAAATACTAGCTAAAGAGGTGAGGAAGAAAGATTTGAGGAATTGAGGAGTATTTTGTGAATTCCCTCAATTAGCTTCATACCCAGAATGTGTGTAATCTTTGTAAATATATATCAAAATCAATCGTCTTTATGTTAAAGAACCAGATAACCTTAGAAACCCGCCTAGTCAACAAAAGAAGTCTCTAATTAAATATCTTTGTTGTTATGTCCTACAATCTCAAGCTTCCTCCTTCTTTCTTGTGCATCCTAGGTCTAGCATTTCATTCATTTTCAAGATTTCTTCCTAATCATATCCTTATAATTCCACAAGTGGTTTAAAAAGTTTAAATGAAGTTCTCATATGTGAAAATAACTTTGATTTTTTCCTTTTCAACAAAAATGAAATGAAACAGATACGAAGAATTAGATGACTTCTATCATAAATGAAAATTAGGGTCAGATACAGTAAATGATCATCATCTACTGCTTTCAATCTAAGTTATATCCATCGTTAAGTGCTTATAATATTGTTGTTACCTCAGGAAATTTGTCATTTGGCATTTCAAGAGTTGTGTCATGCCCCGACGCTAGACCCTTGACCCAACACGGGACCTAGGATCACGAGTGACCCCATGCTAAACCTGAGTCTAGCATATCATAATCATACTGAAACTAACTAAGTAAAACATGAACTATGCGGAAGCTAAAACAGTGGATATCTGAAAATTTTAAAAAAAACTAATAGTCTGAATATAAATGAAATAAACTAAGAGTTTAATGATAACTGAAACAACCAGTTAACAACTCAAGCTGAATCTATTACTATGTCTGAAAAACCTCTAACTGAGTTGAGTTGCTGGGATATGCCCCCATCTAACTCTAACAAAACTGAAAATAAAAATAATGACTAAAATAAAAGTATGTCTATGGTCCTCGGAATATGAGGAATCACCACTGAAGCTGTTGAATGTGGACTGAGAATCGATCTTAGCATGATGTGGATGTTGAGTACCTGAACCTACATCATGAAACGATGTAGCGCAACGTATGCTTCAGTACTTGGAATGTACTGATATAAATACTAAACTGAATAAAAGATACATAAGCTGAACAATACATAACTGAGCAAAGATATAGATACTAAAATAGAACTGAAAAACTAAAATGAATGCAATGACCAAGTACTAATCATGAAGATAACATGCTGAATTGTATACTAATATAAATCATGAAAACTTGGTTAATGCAAGGAGAGTCTGATTGTGGGAGCTACTATTAACCGACATAAACCACGTGAGGTAAACGTGGAGTCCGATATATACGCCCCATTGAGAGGAGCCAATATACCTTACCAGGGGTATAAAGGCATGACTGTGGCATGATCACTAATACTGATGCCTAATAGAGGAGACTTATAATCCTACGCGGGCACGAAGTTCTGGAACTATGAGGGTACGCTGAACCCTAGTCCAACTCGGTGCTAAGTCTACTCCAAACTGAATACATATGAAGCTAAAATGCACTAAATACATAATAAATCAAAATACTGACATGCTAACTTAGAATGCAACTTTTATTTACTGAGAATGTCTCATTCAAAATCTGGCGCATGATTTTCTATTTAACTGACCTAGCAAGTATAATTCATGAACTAAGAGAATTTACACAAACTAGGGTTCTGAGTTTTATACAAGGAATAAGGCAACGTTTCCAAGAAAATATGTCATTTAGACTATGGACATTGTAGCAACTGAAATCACAACAATTCTACAAGATATTACAAACCCTAAGTCTAAACAAGCTATGTAGAATCAAGGAACTGACTCAATTCTAGGGACCCAGTGGACGAAAGGAACCCACTAGTGAAATCCCACATACCTGGTGACAAAATCTATGGAGAAATAATTTGGGTTTTGGGGCTGAAACATGAATAACACTGCTTCTTGTTCTTGAAAGAAACTGGCACCTCTTTCTCTCCTTTTCATTCTAATTTGGATGATATTTACAGAATAAAGGTTCTAGGTATGTCTAAATAGGTTATTAGGCTTAGACTAAGTAAAATGACATAGTTTAGGCATGAAACGACGTAGTTTAATTGCCCCAACGCATAAAAAAAACACCAAAACGACCTTAACTTAAAAGCTGACAAAGGCAATCCACGGTGTGACTAACGGTCCATCGTGTGGACTACCGGTTGTTGTCTGGGTCGTCGTTCATACTCTGCCCGACAGGGCTTCACTAAAACGAACATAAATTCTTTACTCTGCACTTTTATTTTAGCAAACCTGGTGGCGTTGGAAAACGGATTCAATTATCTTTAATTTGATAGGTCATGGGCCACCTAATTCATTTTGTGCTAAAAGATATGACCGTTTGAAGTTGACCCAACAACCATTTTCTCCTAAATAGTTCTCGACCCTTACCTACGGTCCGTAGGTCCAACCATGAACCGTACTGACCGATCGTCAGTGGGATTAGAGACCATGAAACTTTGGACCCTAATGACAGAACCAACCTCCGGTCCGTGGATCCATCAACGGACCGTGGTCCACGGTCGTAGGTGTCATCTTTAGAATTTGAATATTGCCCAAGTCTGGGACTGAACCACGGGACCCCACCTACGGTCCTTGGTCTGAAACATGGTCGTTGGTGGTTTCCATTGGTTCTGACACTTGATCTTGGAAAATTGTATTTTTTCATCTTCTCGAATCAGAGGTTTTACAATATCTCCCCCTTGGGAACATTTGTCCTCGAATGAAGTCTAAACAAGTTGAGTATTGAGCGAGCGATACACATCTATTTGGAAGATTCCCAAAAGATTGCTCATCCACTAAGAGTAAATACATATCCACTCGTGGATTTTTCTTCATTTTACCGGTGATCCAATTTGCATCACTATATCCTTTCAATACTGGTCGATATTTGTTATAATGCAACGCATAATTTTGATTATGTTTTCAATACCCTAAAATCTTTTCATTTTCATCCAATGAGTTTGATTAGGATTACTAATGAACCGACTCAGTTTACTAATAGCACATGCTATATCTGATCGCGTACACTTCATGATATACATCATACTTCCCAAAACTCTAGCATAATTCAATTTTGAGTCACTTTCACCTTCATTCTTTTAAAGTGCAAAACTCACATTTATTGGAATCTTGGAAGTACTAAACTCCAAATACTTTAACTTGTCAAGTACATTTTCAATGTAATGAGACTATGACAATGCTAAACATTGTGGAGTTTTAAGAATTCTTATACCTAAGATCACATCAGCAACTCCAAGATCTTTCAATATTTCTTTCTACCATATGTTTAGAAGTATTTATGTCATAAGTGTCTATTCTGATGATCAACATACCATCAACATACAAATAAACGTGACCTTGTGATTTGGAGTATCTTTAATATAAACACATTTATCACTTCCATCATTCTTAAATCCAATTGCCAACATGGTTTGGTCAAATTTCACGTATCATTGTTTGGGTGCTTGGTTTAGTCGATAAAGTAACTTAACAAGTTTGCACCCATGAACCATAAAACCTTCGGGTTGTTCCATGTAAATTTCTTTCTCCAATTCTCCATTTAATAAGTTGTTTTCACATCTATTTAATGAATTTGAGGTCATATATTGTAGCAAGGGAGAGCAATCAGCCTCCAACTGTAATTACTCAAGATTGAAACAATCTCACTATTGACAGCCTCTTTCCCAAAGATGTAGTTCACAGAGGACATAGCTTCATTAAATATATGAGACTTATTTTCAAGATGAAATGTTACAAAATCAAATTTGAAGGAAGTAGATGTCCTTCGAAATTTACTATACCTCTAAATTTAGTTATCAAGTACAATCTCCTTTGGTTCTTTCCAAGGTCTTTTTAGACCCTTCACTAGACTAGTCAATTCTAATTTTACAGTTCACATTCTTTTGTCCGATTTTGATCCTTTTGGCATAGGAACTTGGAATTTGGCTAGACACCCCAACATGTTGAAATATTTCAAGTTGGACTTCCTTCTTTTTCATTTCTCATATGGAATAGATTGTGTCCTGAACTAAAAAAAACTTTTTAATGCTTTATTTGTTCCATTTTGTTGTAAGGTAGCTTCTCCACACAAGTTTCGTGGTAAAACTGAACTTATAAGTAATGCATCCTTCATTTCCTTCAAAGTTCATTTTTTTATCCTGTAATTCCATTAGATTAAGGTGAGTATGATAGTAGGTTGATGGATAACTCCACTTCCCAAACATATTTCGACAAAAGGAGATTTATACTCTCCATCCCTATAACTTCTTAACTTTTTCCCAACTGATTTTCAACTTCAATTTTGTATTGCCTAGAAATTTCTATTGCGTCATCCTTACCATTCAATAAATAGACATAATCATATCTAATGCAATTGTCAATAAAAGTTATGAGATACTTTTTTACCACCACGAGATGGTGTTGATTTCATATCTCAAATGTGTGTATAAATCAACTCTAAGGAATTAGAATTCATTTCAATAGATTTATAAGAATTCTTAACATACTTAGATTCAACACAAATTTGATATTTTTATTTATTGCACTCAAAGTTAGACAAAACTTCTAAGTTGATCAGTTTTCCTTACAATATTTTGTAATTGACATGTCCTAAGCGTTCATGTCACAAACAGTTTGGCTCAAGCAAGTAAGAACAAATAAAAATGTTGAGTTTGAAAAGCCCACAGTGAGGTAGTTTTTTTCTCACAAATATTTTGTTCTATTTAGTACAGATTTGTCTAGGGGTGTGCAAAAACCGAATCAACCGATAAACCGAACCGAAAAAACTGTTATTGGTTTATTGTTACTAGGTTATTGGATTAACAATTATTTAATGGTTTTACAAAAAAAATTATTGGGTTATCGGTTCGTTATTGGTTTTTTAATATTGGGTTATTGGGTTAACCGATAACCCATTAAGAATATAATAATATTTTTTAGTTATACACACACACGCGCGCACACACACACACACATATATATATAATATCAAACAAAAAATAATAATATAATTAGTAGTATATTAGACTAAAATTATAAAAACCCTACGCAATAAATAATAATTAACACTACTTAACACTTAACAGACTCTCCTCTCTACTTTTAGTTATTTAACCTTTAGGTTTTACATTTTAGGATTACTTATTTACTTTAGGTAGGTCAAAACTCAAAACCTAAAGAACGGCGATGACAAGGATTTGTGAGTTGCGATGACGACGACAACGACAAGTATTAGGTGATGACTAAAGTTGTGAAACTGAATTGTGAATATTTGCTCTGCCTTGAAACTATTTCATGATTTGTTGCCTTCATTATTGTCTAACTCTTTTTTTGTTTTCCAGTGATGATCTTTTTAATTTCTCTTTAGTTAAATTAGTTTGGCTTGAAACTATTTCATGATTTGCTGCCTTAATTATTGTCTAATTCATTTTGTAACAGAGACATACAGATGACTGAAAATATTATAACTGATGAAGTGGTTGTCCTGGTCGATGAAAGTATTAATTCAAATGCTACGCGTCAAACAAAATATGTTCAATTAAAGGTAAAGAAGAAAGAAAGAAAGAAAAGATCTCGGGCATGGAACCATTTCGGATCATTTGTTGATGAAGAAGGGAATAAGAAATCCATGTGTAAGCATTGTGGTGCAGATTATTTTGTTGATTCAGGTAAAAATGGTACTACGTCAATGCTTACTCATATGTTAACATGTCCAAATATGCCTCGAATTGTTGATAAAAATCAAACTCAAATAGGCTTTAAAAGCAATTCAAGGGGGTGATACGGATGATGTGGTTGTTGTTTCCTGGAAATTTGAGCAACAAGAGCAATGTTGGAGAGCTTTATGTCGCATGGTGATTGTGGATATACTCCCTTTCAAATTTGTGGAGAAGGAAGGTTTTAGAAACTTTATGAAAGTAGTGCAACCTCATTTTAAGATTCCTTCTCGTACCACTGTGACGCGTGACTGTTTTAAACTTTTTGAATAGGAGAAACAGAAGTTGAGGAGATCTTTCGGAGAAGCACAACAAAGAGTTAGTCTTACTACTGATACTTGGACCTCTTTGTAGCGAATTAATTATATGTGTATCACTGCACATTGGATCGATAAAGAATGGATGATGCATAAGAGGATAATTATCTTCTGTCAAGTTTCTAGCCATAGAGGTGAAGATATGGTTAATAAGATAATTAAATTTTTACGTGATTGGGGGTTAGATAAAAATTTTACCATCACAGTTAATAATGCTAGTTCGAATGATGTGACTGTGAAAGAGTTGTCGAAGATATTCACCAAACTGGGTACCAATTTCATGAATGGAGAACACCTTCATGTGAGGTATATGGCGCATATTCTAAATCTCGTTGTTCAAGATGGTTTGAAAGTGTCCACTGCTTCTATAGCTCTTCATTTGAAAAGTTCAGTTCACTGCCATCAAGTTCAGATAGTACTGTCCAATCAATAGGATCTTTGGGGTCATTCATGGTTGATCTAAAGAAACATAAAGCTTGAAATACTACAATTGTTAAAACAAAATTGCAAAAATATCTTGGTGAAGAAAATGAAGTTGAAACCAAGAACTTTAACATCTTGTCTTCGTAGAAAATAAACTCACCTAGATTTCCAAATCTTGCCTAGATTGCTCGGAATGTGTTCGCTATTCCTATTTCAAGTGTGGCATCCGAGTGTGCATTTAGCACTGGTGGACGTATTTTGGATTCATTTAGGAGTTCATTAACTCCTAAATTGGTGCAAACTCTAGTGTGCCTTCAAGATTGGATTCGAAGTGAATCACGACATGTTAGTGTTAAGGAAGATATAGATGTCCTTGAAAAACTTGAACAAGGTAAGCATATTCTTATTGTATTCGTTTCTTATTGGTATTATAATTAGTCATTAATATTTTTCTAAATGATTAACATTATTTCTTTATAGATTTGGCTAATACTAGCATTCTTGATGATTAACATGGAGTTGAAACTATTCTTTGTTGTATTTGGATGTGGACATTCGGTAAGTTATTTTTAATTCTAGATAAAAGTTATTTTAACTAGTGTATTTGCTTAAAATAAGTTATGACGATCTGGACATTTAGTACTTTTATTTGATGTTGATTTCAACCGTAGAGATGGTATTAGTTTTAGGTTGTGTTTTGGTTGCCTATTATGTTAGTATTAAATGTTGAAATACTTCACAAATGTCTTCCACTTTTTCTTCCAGGCTTGTGATTATCTTGGTTAGGAACTTAATGAAGATTTTGCTGATTATCCGATGGATTTGGCAGCTGTAAAAGATAGTTCAAGATGAACTGCCGATTTACAACTGGACTTGGTTTTAATTAGTTTTAGTTTATAATTGACTAATATTAGCTTTTGCACGATTGTAAATATGATGACCCCGTTTGGGATGATTATTTCGATGTATGCGTATCGTGTCAAATTATTGAATAAGTCATATATTTATTTTGAAAGCATTTTCTTATTGGTTAAACCAAAAACCGAACCATTAAAGACCTAAAACCGATAACAAATATCTTATTGGTTTGGTTATCGGTTTAGAATATTTAAAAACCAAAAACCGATAAACAGAACCGATAATACTTAAAATCGAACCGAACCGACCGATACACACCCCTAGTTTTTTGTGATACAAACATTGTTTAGAGTCAGCACATTGTCAAATTTACATTCCTTTTTAGAAGGACCTTTCCATAAATTTCAATTTTGTTGTTATAGAATTACCCATAAACATAGTTTCGTGGGTCCAATAAGGGCAATATGACCCAAATATTTCTGTTACAACACAAACTTGACAAATGACTTTCCACAAATATTCATGTGTTATACATAGTTGTATTTTAACAGACAAATATTTTCATGAAAAAAAACCCAACATTTTAAGTGACACTCTTTCATAAAAGAAAACAACTATTTTGTGTATATATATATATATATATATAATTTGGTAGTTTCATACTAATCATACCATATACTAGTAAAAGAGAAACTGAACGACCACAATATCAAATATACTCTAAGAGTTTTGTGGGGTCAAACATAATACAAGAATGTCACTAAATTTAATTTTATCTTTATCAATATATTTTTGAAGTATTTGAAATAAATTCTGCAAATATTTTTTCTCCATACTATCAAATTGTCATTGAAAGCATGAAACCTCTTTTGGAAATATTATTCTACAAAAGGATTATAGTGCTTCAATTCTCTTTGACAATCTTTACACAATATCAAAGTTCATTCCATAGACATACCTAACGTAGGCACAAAATCATTGACTTTAAGTCACTAGTCCTTTTTGTTTTTTTGCTATCACAATTAGATATACCACTTAGTATTTAAATTACTAACAATGAAGCCAAATTTTTTGTAAAATTTGTTTCTATTTAACAATTAAATTTTATATTCTTCAAATAGTCAATCGAATGAACTTTGAATGTGGATGAAGTTTTTATGACTTCAAATTAGTTTCAAATTCAAACAGAGTAGAAAACCAAAAGTACAACACTGACTTATTAGGTGAAGTTTTCATATTCTTCAAACCAATTGCACAGTCTAATTTATACAGAGTAGAAAACTACAAAAGTTTTTAGTCTCCGAAAATTAGACACAATCAAATTTTATAAGGAGCATAAAACTACAAAAGTTTTCTTTTTTATTCTCCAAACAGAATAAAACATATTCTTAGATTATCACATAGATATGCTTTTCTTTTCAAATATCCTTTCAACTAAAACATTTTGACATAGCATATTATCTAACCAAAATATGCATCTCATTCTGCAAACTAAAGAATTTTAAAGACAACACTATTTGCTAAGAAAAATTCATTCAAAAAACATATGGTTTGCAGATCTTTTCCGAAGACATACGATATTTATCATGTAAACTTTTAGAAACTATTTTCCACCTTATATAAATAATAAGAACGTTACTTGGTGTAATCTTTAACCAGAATACCACCAATTCTTCTGGTACATTATCACTTCGACCTTGCAAAACAGGGCACCAAATTCTAGAAAAGTAGTGCAATAATCTTGTACTTCCATGATCAATTTCCCTCAATTAGTAGAATACAAAATATACCAGCAGTATATTAATTTCCTTAAGATACTTAGTGTAAAAACTTTGAAGAACTTGGTAAGAAACAACAAAGTTTAAAGAATATTTTCCAAACTAGAAAATTAAATATGTAGAGAAAATAGAATCAGAAATAGATTAGAAATAATATATGAAATATTTTTATTAAAGAAGAAATCTAGCCCACTGAATGAAAAGTATGTCCTTAAAGAAATCATTCCTCTTAAGTCCCCGAGGTTAACTGAAAATATCCTCTCGTTGATAGAATGATCTTACTCACCGTTGCACCGATACCTATACCCATAGTGTCGGCGAACCACTCAACGGTAGTAGAGTACACTAAGAATGCTAAATTTTGTAGTAGAAGAAGTCCAGAAAAATAGTTCTTATAAAATGAAAGGAAATCTATCTATTTATAGACAACAAAAGGTAGTATGAATAAATGTTTATTGTACCTTATCAGAAAGGTCACAAATCTTGAAAAGTTACAACCTTTCATAAAAGTCACAACTCTTCATAAAAATCGCAACTTTTAATTGAAGTCACAATTCTTCATAAAAGTCACAACTCTTCCCTTTCCATTCAAACATTTTAAAACCCAACCAACATATTGTTATGGGGTAGGGGGACTTTGTAGAGACAAAGCACACTATACATTACTTTATATGTTTTTCTATAATTGAGTCATTTGTATTATTTGTATTTTTTTTACTACACATTGATTGTAGTTAATTAATTGAAGGTCTCCTGATTAACGATGCCATTATATTTTGTTGTTCTTGAGGAGATTGTGAGATTACATTTTAGTTGAGCAACATCACTTCAAAGAATTAAGATATTAGTGATAGAGAAATTTATAGGGAAGGTTAAAATAACAAAACTTTGACGCAATATAACTTAATAAATTAATTAGTGACGTAATAAGGTTTATTCAACAGAAAACATTAAAAAAATAGTATATTTGATGTAAGAAATGATCCATTTTATAAAAGATTATTGATTTACCATTTTTGTTCCTACTCATCAAATTAAATTAAATAATATTCAAAATTTACCCTCCGAGGTCCTGGCTCCTACTCATCAAATTAAATATTTTGGAAAATATCACTAAAATTAAAATTCAAAATTTACCTTCTTGAATCCTACTCATGAAATTAAATTAAATAAAATCCCAAATTTACTCTCCTATAGTCCTACTCATCAAATTAAATGCTTAAGAAAATAAAAGAACTAAAAGTCAAAATTTACCTTTTTGGCTCCTACTCATCAAAGTAAATGAAATAATATTTCAATTTTACTTTCTTAGCTCCTACTCATCAAATGAAATGCTTAAGAAAATATCTCAAGAACTAAAATTTGAATTTTTTCCTTTTGACTCCTACTCATCAAATAAAATCAAATAAAGCTTAAAATTTATCCTTGTGCCTCCTACTCATCAAATTAAATCAAGTACAATGTTGTAAACAATTATGAGAAATTACTAATCCTCATGGATCCTACTAATCAAGACATAATGTATTACCATAATCTTGACAATTTTCCTATTTATACAAATTTCTTCACTCTCCCTTTGCTTCCAATCTTCTTTCATTTGCATTCTCAAACAACCCAACTTATCATCTTCACTATAAGTTTCTTCGTCAACTCTCTGTATTTTTTTTGTATAGAAATCAAAGTCAAGTTCTTTTTTGTTTTCATCAATCAAAGAATGATCGTTTCTTTTTTTTTTGTTTGTGGGGTAGTTTAATCTTATGGTTTGAGGTTTGCTTTTTGTATAATTTTTTTATCTTTATGATGAATGATTGATCTTTTTTCATTCTAGACTAGTGATGGACTGCAACAAAGAAGAGGACACCATGGCTAGAGGCATTGCTGAAGAGATGATGGAGAAGGATGATGTTCCTGAAGGATCCTATGAACTAGACCCTACCTCCTTACCTACTTACCAATTAGACATTTCTGCTTCCTCCATAAACCAAAGAGCGACAACTAATTTCATGGACTCTGTGAATTCTGCTGAGAACTGGGTTGCAACAGTACCTAATCAGGTTCCTGAACTCGAGTTTTACAAATTTGTTGATGAGATATCGCCAAAGAAGTTTCAAATTGGTCAATGATGGGAGATATACAGCGATGAAAATGCCTTGCCTCGGTACTGTGGGCAGATAAAGAAGATAGATCTTCTCCCTGTGTTTGTGTTGCATGTGGCATGGTTTTATGCATGTCCACTTCCTAAAAGTACAATACAGTGGCATGATAAAACAATTCCAATTGGTTGGGGACTGTTTAAGTTTTGAAATAGTAAGAAGAAAAAAAATATATTGTAACCAACAACTTTTCACATGTAGTAGCTGCAAAACCTTTGAAGAAGGGTGTGTACAAGATCTTCCGCAGAACAGGTGAAGTTTGGGCAGTATACAAAAACTGGAGTGCTCAGCTGATGAAAGGTAATAATCTAGAATATTTCAAATACGAGATTGTGGAAATAGTGGATGTTTTCGATAATTATGTAGATGTGAAGTTCTTAGCTGTCACACCCCGAGCCTACACCCTGGGCGGGACTGGCACTCGAAGACCATTGCTGGCCCAAGCGAACCCTTGGCCTGACTTACTTAACTCAGTGGAAGACAATATTCATACTTATAATGATCAATAACACTTAACTGAACTGAAAAATAAAATAACTGAGAATGTTTAAAGGTTAAACATTCAACTTGGCCAAAAGTGGAAACCCAAGTCTCAACAATAAGAAATGATAATGAAAAGACTCAAATAACTAACATCTGACTGTCTATGAAGCCTGTAAAACAACTGAGATGGATGTTCAGACAACCCCACAACATCCTAGTGAACTAACTAGAAATCAATGAAAATAGATCCTCCGGAATGCAAGGAGGCTCACCGACTGACTCTGAACTGCTCACTGGATCAACTTGTGCTGAAATGTCGATCCTAGTTACTTGTGTCTGCATCATAAGACGATGCAGGCCAACTGGCATCAGTACATTGAATGTAGGAGTATGCGAGTTGGAATGCTAAAATAACATAAGCTTGAAAGGAAATCTGAAAGAAACACTTACCTTGGCTCTTCTCAACTCATGAATACTTAACTGAACCCATTTCAATATAAAGCAGTTTAAAACAAGTGCAATATAGAAAAAAGTTGTTTAAAACATGATGCCAACTCTGTGTATATACAAGGATACAACATAACTCTGAAATGTATGTAAAAATACAATAAACTGATGTATATAAATATACAATTTCTGTGGGAGTTTCTGTAACCGACAACCATCACATAAGAGCTATAGTGATGATACATCGATCTACCTCACGCTGCCAACACATCCTATACCCGGCCAAAGGTATAGGACCTGAACTACTAAGTGGATCCACTAGTCTATTGTGAAAAGGATTCATCTAAAAAGTATGACCCTTTTCTACCCATGGTGGCTACATGGTTTTATGGAGACGTGAGTTATCTGAACTCATGCTCGCCCCTAATTCGGTGCACAATACTACTCCCAAATTTTTACTAGCTCTTATGTTTAAAAACATACTTCTTCTATGATTTGAGATTAGTTCTCAAATACTTAGCTCAAAGGCTATCTTGGAAATCTCAGTTTCCCTTCTTGCTTCATTTAGAAAGCTATTACTCTTTTCTGAAAACTAGCTCGAAGGCTCTTTGGAAATCTCATTTTCCGTTCTTATTAAAATGTGAAAACATTTTAAAATCTCTTTGGGAATACATAGTCCCCATATACTTCTTTGAAAACAAGATCTTCAACTTTACATCTTTACTGAACTCAAAACTTAAGTCTTAAAACAAAGTTAAAACATTTGTGAAAGACCTTTGAAAACTTTAAGAACATATCTTAACTTGACTCTTCACTTCTCTTGACTTTGACATTAACTACTCTTGACTTGACTCTTAACTGATCCTTGAATTGAATTATCGATTCAAGGATTTTGATTTGTGATTTTGAAAGATCTCATATTGTTTAGGAATGATTCTAGATAGCTAAACATGAGAAAAAACTGAAAATCAATATTTGAAGGTGGGTCCGCGATGCGGAGGCATAATTAAATTTTGGTTTCAAAAACATCTTTTGAAGCAGAAGACTCCGTGACAACTCCGCGACGCGAAGCAAAAATTTTCAAAACTGGGGAGTGGGGGTGCGACGCGCCACTGACATCAAATATCGGCTGACGAATTTTCTAACCCCAATTCGCCTAAATTCGATTTTTTTTTCTCAAATTACTTTTAGATACAGATACCCAACAAATTTACCTGAGAACCTAACTTGAAACTACTTTAAGATGTGACGTAACGAATTCAAAAACTTCCCAACTCAGTCAAATTCAAGAACAATATATTAATTCAAAAATAGATATCAAGATCATCACTACTCAAACACATTTAGGTCGAATCCAAACTGAAATTAATATGCTTGGCATGTGGGAGAACGATCCCGATGTTATGAGAGCCTCACATACCTGATAGAAGTAAATCCTTGGCGACACACCAACTTTCTTGATTGATCTTGATGAATTTGCTCTTTTCTCCTTCTTCTTTTCTATTCTCCTTTCTCCTTAGCCCTAGCGTGAAATCCCAAATTCTAAAACTGACTACAATCTGATTTGACCCATATGAAACTTCTAAAAAATGGATTAAAATAATAGGGCAATGAAAAGACTAAAATACCCCTTAAAATTCCGGATTGGACATTTCCTTAATCCAGTAGCCCAACTTCCAAACGACATAACTCACTCATACAAACTCAGAATCGCACAAACTTGGCGGCGTTGGAAAGATCATTCCAAGAGATTTCTAACCATATCTGGAACTACACCTAACTCATCCTAATAGAGGAGTTATGATCGTTTGAAATTGACTAAAACTCACTTTAACTTGCTTAAAAATTTCCAGATTTCCTTATTCTTTCCAAAAGTCTGAATAGTGCGCTCTGCTTGCCCATCAGTCTGAGGGTGAAAGGCAGTACTTAAGTTCACCTTTGAACCCAAGCCTTTCTAAAAAGATTTCCAGAACTGTGTAGTAAAATGTGCACCGCTATCTAAAATAATGGAGACTGGGACTCCATGAAGTCTTGTCACTTCTTGAATATATAACCTGGCATAATCTTCTGTTGAATGGGTAGTCTTTACCGGTAGAAAATGGGCTGATTTTGTCATTCTGTCCACAATCACCCAAATAGAATCATGTTGTCTGCGAGACCTTGGCAAACCTGTGATGAAATCCATATTAATCATCTCCAACTTCCATTTTGGATGTTCTATATTCTGCGCCAAACCACCGGTCTTCGATGCTCAACTTTCACTTGTTGGCAATTTGGACACTTAGCGACAAATTCAGCAATGCCCTTCTTCATGCTATTCCACCAATAAACTTCTCTCAAGTCACGATACAATTTTGTGGAACCCGGATGAATGGAATATTTGGAGCTATGAGCTTCCTCCATAATCCTCTCTTGGAGTCCATCCACCATAGGTACACACAATCTACTTTGATATCTCAATACACCATCTCCCCCTTGTTCAAAAGTTAATACTTTTTGCTTATGAACATTTTCCTTCAATTCAAGCAAAATGGGATCTTGGTCTTGTTTTTTTTTAACTTCTGACACTAGTGATGATTCAGCCCCATTCGTCACCACTATTCCTCCTTCTGTGGAATCCATAAGTTGGACTGCTAAGCGTGCAAACCTATGCACATATATTGCTAACTCTCTCTTTTATTCCTCAACATGGGCGGTACTGCCTATACACAACCTGCTCAAGGCATCAGCAACAACATTAGCCTTACCTCGGTGATAAAGAATACTCATGTCATAATCCTTGAGTAACTCTAACCACCTCCTTTGTCTGAGATTAAACTCTTTCTGAGTGAACACATATTGAAGGCTCTTATGATCAGTGAATATATCAACATGAACACCATACAAATAATGGCACCATATCTTCAAAGCGAATACCACAGCAGCCAACTCTAAGTCATGGGTTGGGTAGTTCTTCTCATGAACTTTCAACTGTCTGGAGGCATAAGCTATAACTTTGTCATTCTGCATTAAGACACAACCCAAACCAACTCTAGATGCATCAAAGTACACCACAAAACCTTGAGTACCTTCCGGTAAAGTCAAACTGGGGGCAGTAGTCAACCTCTTCTTCAATTCCTGAAAGCTTTTCTCACAAGCTTCAGACCATTGAAATTTCACTGTCTTTTGAGTCAACTTGGTCAAAGGAGACGAAATAGATGAGAACCCCTCTACAAACCTTCTATAATAGCTAGCCAACCCCAAGAAACTCCTAATATCAGTTGGAGATGTGGGTCTAGGCCAATTCTGCACTGCCTCAATTTTTTGAGTATCAACTTTATTTCCCTCTCCAGACACAATATGGCCTAAGAATGCCACAGACTCAAACCAAAATTCACACTTAGAGAATTTAGCATATAACTCCTTATCTTTCAAACTCTGCAGGACTATTCTGAGATGACTAACATGATCTTCTTCATTCCTTGAAAAGATTAGTATGTCATCAATGAAGATGATAACAAACATATCAAAATAAGGTTTGAAAACTCTATTCATAAGATCCATGAACGCTGCTAGTGCATTAGTCAAACCAAAGGACATGACCAGAAACTCATAATGACCATAACGAGTCCTGAATGTTGTCTTTGGAATATCACATTCCCTTATTCTTAACTAATGATAGCCTGATCTGAGGTCAATTTTTGAGAAACAAGAAGCACCCTGAAGCTGATAAAAAAGATCATCGATTCTCAGAAGAGGATACTTATTCTTGATGGTAAAATTGTTCAACTGACGATAATATATACACATCCTAAGGGAACCATCCTTCTTTCTCACAAATAAGGCTGGAGCACCCCAAGGTGAGACACTTGGTCGAATAAAGCCCTTATCTAAAAGATCTTTTAACTGCTGTTTCAACTATTTCAACTCTGCTGGTGCCATTATGTATGGAGGAATAGATATAGGATGAGTATTTGGAAGAATATCTATATCGAAGTCTATCTCTATCTGAGGAGGGACTCTGGGAAGATCATTTGGAAAGACTTATGGGAGCTCTTTTACTACTGAAACTGGCTGAATAAGAGGTACCTCAACACTTGAGTCATTAACTTGGACTAAGTGATAGACACACCCCTTAGAAACTAACTTCCTTGCCTTAAGGTACGAAATGAAACGACCCTGAGGCACTGCTGAACTGCTTTTCCACTCTAAGACTGGCTCATTTGGAAATTGAAACTTGACTACTCGAGTTCTACAATCAACTGAGGCATAACAGGCATGAAGCCAGTCCATACCAGGAATGACATCAAAATCTACCATGTCTAACTCAACTAAATCAACCATCATACTCTTGTGATTGACGGAAATGAGACAATCACGATAGACCCTCTCTGCTAGAATAGACTCACCAACATGCATAGAGACACTGAATGGTTCACTAAGTTGCTCGGGAATAACATCAAAGCTCATAGCAACATATGGAGTTACAAAAGATAAACTCGCTCCTGGATCTAGCAATGCATATATAGTAAAGGCAAAGACTCAAATCATACCAGTGACAACATCTGGCGAATCCTCTTGCTCTTGGTGACTAGTGATAGCATATAAGCGGTTTGTTCCTCCGTCAATACCGGAATTAGCCCTCTAAGTGCAGCTCTGTCTGGTGGAGCAACTGAAGAAGGCTGGGCTCTATTCCCCATTACTATTTCCCTGCTTTTTCTTTGGACACTCTCGCATGAAATGCCCAGGTTGACCACACTTGACACAACCAGTGGAGCCCTCATGATAAATACCTGAGCGGTTCCTACCACATTTGGCCCAGACAGGAGGCTTACTACCCTCTTTTGCTACACTACCTTGAGAATAGGCAGGCTTAGCTCTAGAATTGTGACCATTGTACTCTCCTCTATGCCTAGGTGCAGGTGCACTAGAAGATGATGGAGCAGGTCCCTTCTGTTTCTATTGGAAGGATGACCGGTTGGCATTACTCTTCTGCTGCCCGAACTCATTCCCTGTCTAAGCCCTCTTGTTGTTGAATTCCTCTCTATCACTCAGCTTCTCTTCCTCTACTTGTTGCACATACACCATCAACCTAGAAATGTCCATATCTCCAATAAGCATTGCTTCCCGGCCCTCTTTGCTTGATAGACGGCCCAACCCAACAACAAACAAGCTCATTCTACTCCTCATATCCTTAACCATCTCCGGAGCATATCAGGATAGTTAGATGAACTTCAACCCATATTCATGAACGCTTAGAGAATCCTGCTTAAGTGTGAGGAACTCACGTACCTTAGCCTCCTTCAGTTCTCGGGAAAAGAAACGCCCCAAGAAAGCTTCTTCAAAACACTCCCAACTCGCAGGTGGTGCATCCTCAGCTCGACCCCCTTTCCACTGATCAAACCAAGTCCTAGCAACACTTTTCATCTAATATGCAGCTAGCTCAACTCTCACAGTATCAGTAACATGCATCACATCGAACACCTTTTTCAGTTCCTCAATGAAGTTCTCTAGATCCTCTGCAGTGCTCGAACCAGTGAAACTTGGAGGATTCATCCTCAATAATTCACGAATCCTTGAAGTGTTAGCCTTTTCTTGTCGAGCTCCTCTCTGCTGCCCAGCTTGGTTAGCCACAACTTGACTGAGCATCCTTATAGCCTCTTTGAACTCAGCATTAGTAACTTCTTCTAAGGGTTGCACTTCAGGTGCACTGGGTAACTCTTGTTCCTCAACATTCCTCCTAGCTGGATGACCTCTGACTGCTCTTCATGCAGACATGATTATCTGAAACACACGCAGACACGAATTAGAGGGAAACTTTTTAGAGATAAACTCTAACGCATGAAATGAGCGTGAAAGAAGTGAAGGAATTCCTAAATGTTGAAGCCTCCTAATTATAGATGTGGCACGCTTCACACCGATAACCAGGACTCTACAGATACAACTTCACAGACTCCCTAGGACTCTTTGAACTCTTTGCTCTGATACCAAGTTTGTCACGCCCCGAGCCTACACCCTGGGCGGGACTGACACTCGAAGACCATTGCTGGCCCCAAGAGAACCCTTGGCCTGGCTTACTTAACTCAGCGGAAGACAATATTCATACTCATAATGATCAATAACACTTAACTGAACTGAAAAATAAAATAACTGAGAATGTTTAAAAGTTAAACATTCAACTTGGCCAAAAGTGTCAACCCAAGTCTAAACAATAAGAAATGATAATGAAAAGACTCAAATTACTAACATATGACTGTCTATGAAGCCTCTAAAACAACTGAGATGGATGTTGGGACAACCCCACAACATCCTAGTGAACTAACTAGAAATCAATGAAAATAGATCCTCTGAAATGCAAGGAGGCTCACTGATTGACTCTGAACTGCTCACTAGATCAACGATGCGCTGAAATGTTGATCCTAGTTACTTGTGTCTGCATCATAAGAAGATGCAGGCCAACTGGCATCAGTACATTGAATGTAGGAGTATGCGAGTTGGAATGCTAAAACAGCATAAGCTTGAAATGGAATATGAAAGAAACACTTACCTTGGCTCTTCTCAACTCATGAATACTTAACTGAACCCATTTCAATATAAAGCAGTTTAAAACAAGTGCAATATAGAAAAAAGTTGTTTAAAACATGATGCCAACTCTGTGTATATACAAGGATACAACATAACTCTGAAATGTATGTAAAAATACAATAAACTGATGTATATAAACATACAACTTCTGTGGGAGTTTCTCTAACTGACAACCATCACATAAGAGCTATAGTGATGATACAGCGATCTACCTCACGCTGCCAACACATCTTATACCCGGCCAAAGGTATAGGACCTGAACTACTAAGTGGATCCACTAGTCTATTGTGAAAAGGGTTCATCTAAAAAGTATGACCGTTTTCTACCCATGGTGGCTAAATGGTTTTATGGAGACGTGAGTTATTTGAACTCATGCTCGCCCCCAATTCGATGCTCAATAATACTCCCAAAGAATACTAGCTCTGATGTTTAAAAACATACTTCTTATGTTATTCAAGATTAGTTCTAAAAAACCTAGCTCAAAGGCTATCTTGGAAATCTCAGTTTCCCTTCTTGCTTCATTTAGAAAGCTATTACTCTTTTCTGAAAACTAGCTCGAAGGCTCTTTGGAAATCTCATTTTCCGTTCTTATTAAAATGTGAAAACATTTTAAAATCTCTTTGGGAATACATAGTCCCCATATACTTCTTTGAAAAGAAAATCTTCAACTTTACATCTTTACTGAACTCAAAACTTAAGTCTTAAAACAAAGTTAAAACATTTGTGAAAGACCTTTGAAAACTTTAAGAACGTATCTTCACTTGACTCTTGACTTCTCTTGACTTTGACCTTAACTGCTCTTGACTTGACTCTTAACTGATCCTTGAATTGAATTATGGATTCAAGGATTTTGATTTGTGATTGGAAAGATCTCAAATTGTTTAGGAATGATTCTAGATAGCTAAACATGAGAAAAGACCGAAAATCAATATTTGAAGGTGGGTCCGCGATGCGGAGGCATAATTAATTTTTTATTTTGAAAACGTCTTTTGAGGCAGAAGACTCCGTGACAGCTCCGCGACGCGAAGATAAAATTTTCAAAACTAGGGAGTGGGGGCGCGATGCCCCACTTACATCAAATATCGTCCGACGAATTTTCTTCTTCGTTTTCTAACCGCAATTCACCTAAATTTAATTATTTTTCTCAAATTACTTTTAGATACAGATACTTAACAAATGTACCTAAGAACTTAACTCGAAACGACTCTAAGATACGAGGTAACAAATTTAGAAACTTCCCAACTCGATCAAAGTCAAGAACAATATATGATTTCAAAAATAGCTATCAAGATCATCACTACTCAAACTCATTTAGGTCGAATCCAAAGTGAAATTAATATGATTGGCACGTAAGAGAACGATCTCGACGTTATGAGAGCCTCACATACATGATAGAAGTAAATCCTTGGCGAAACACCAACTTTCTTGATCGATCTTGATGAATTTTCCCTTTTCTCCTTCTTCTTTTCTCTTCTCCTTTCTCCTTTGCCTTAGCGGAAATCCCAAATTCTAAAACTGACTAAAATATGATTTGACCCATATTAAACTCCTAAAAAACGGATTAAAATAATAGGAAAATGAAAAGACTAAAATACCCCTTAAAATTCCGGATTTGACATTTCCTTAATCCAACAGCCCAACTTCCAAAGGGCATAATGCATTCATATGAACTCGGAATTGAGCAAACTTGGCGGCGTTGGGAAGATCATTCCAAGATCGTTCCAACCATATCTGGAACTATAACTAACTCATCTTGATCTAGGAGTTATGATCATTTGAAGTTGACCAAAAACTCACTTTAACTTACTTAAAAATTTCCAGATTTCCTCATTCTTTCCAAAAGTAACTATTTCCAGATTTTAAGCTTCCTTCTAGTTCTTTCAAGTTGCGAGATGTTACATTAGCGTTGGTAAAAGGCTTCAAGTCTGTCTACATGGCTCGAATGGAAGAAGAACAGGCTGACAAAGTAGTGAACATATGTGTATCGAAGCATCTCAGGTTCTCTCATCAAATTCCTGCTTTTTGCCTGAAAGAAGATAGAGGTTGTAGCTTGCGAGGTTTCTGGGAGCTTGATCCAGCAGGAATGCCTCTATATTTACTGTGTACTGATTGAAGCATCAAACTTTTCTTTTCTTTATCATAGACCAAAATGAGTTTTTATGAATTTCTAAAACTCAATTAAGATTTCAAATATATTATTCAGAATATTTTTTTAAAGGAGAGTTTAAAAAGTTTAGATTTTTAATACAATCCATATTTTCTTATACTTCTTTTATTAATTTTTGTGAGTTGGTAATGCAATGATTGAATTACCAACTCACAATAATTAATAAGAGAAGTATAAGCAAATATGGATTGTATTAAAAATATAAGCTTTTTATACAATGTAATGATTGAATTACCAACTCACAATAATTAATAAGAGAAGTATAACCAAATATGGATTGTATTAAAAATCTGAACTTTTTAAACTCTCCTTAAAAAAACATTTAGAATAATATATTTGAAATCTCAATATCTTTTGAGACATAATTGAGTTTTAGAAATCCATAAAAAATCATTTTGGTCTATGATAAAGAAAAGAAAAGTTTGATGAGTACACAGTAAATACAGAAGCATTCCTGCTAGATCAAGCTCCCAGAAACCTCGCATGCTACCACCTCTCTCTTCTGTCAGGCGAAAAGCAGGAATTTGATGAGAGAACCTGAGATGCTCTGATACACATATTTTCACTACTTTGTCAGCCTCTTCTTCTTCCACTCGAGCCATGCACACAGACTTGAAGCCTTTTACCAATGCCCTTCTAAAATCCGGATTAGACTTTCCTTATTTGAACAAACCAACTTCAAATGGGCATATCTCACTCATACGAACTCGGAATTGCACAAACTCGGCGGCATTGGAAAGATTGTTCCAAGATCTTTCCTAAGATATCTAGAAATACAACTAACTCATCCTGAGCTAGAAGTTATGTTCATTTGAAGTTGTCCAAAAATCCAACTTAACATAATAATTTTTTTTCCAGATTTTTATGTTCTTTCCAAAAATGACTATTTCCATTTTTTAACTCCTTTCTAGTTCTTTCAAGTTACGGGGTGTTACAATATGTCCCCCTTGAAAACATTCATCCTCGGATGAGCTTACTCATGGTAGGCTAAGGGTGTAACTTGTAACATTCATTTCAAACACCCAACAAGCAATTGAAATACAACATTCCAACTCATAAATTATAGAGTACAAAGAAGAAAATTAGTACCTTGATCTGGAATTTCTCCGGATTTGAAGAGATGTGGATATCTCTTCTTCATATCCTTCTCAACTTCCCAAGTAGCTTCCTCAACGAACTGATTTCTCCAAAGAACTTTGACTGATGCTACCTCTTTTGTTCTCAACTTGCGAACTTGGTGATCTAGAATTTGAACAGGAATCTCCTCATAAGACAAGATATCCTTGATCCCAATATCCTCCGTTGGTATAATCAATGAAGGATCACCCATGAACTTCTTCAACATGGAGATGTGAAATACCAGATGAACCGCTGCTAACTCTTGTGGTAGCTCCAACTCATACGCTACTTTGCCAATCCTCTTGAAAATTTTGTAAGGGTCAATATACAGAGGACTCAGCTTCCCCTTCTTACCAAACCTCATAACACCCTTCATGGGTGAAACTTTCAACTATACCCAATCATCTACTTCAAACTCTAACTCCATTTTCCAAACATATGTGTAGGATTTCTGACGACTCTATGCCATTTTCAGCCTCTCCTGAATCACTTTCACCTTTTTCATAGCTTGATGAACTAAATCTGGTCCTATCAATCCTGCGTCACCAACTTCAAACCATCCAATAGGAGATCTGCATCTTCTCCCATAAAGAGCTTCATAAGGAGCCATTTGGATGGTAGAGTGGTAATTATTGTTATAAGCGAACTCGATGAGAGGTAGGTGATCATCCCAATTACCTTTGAAATCAATCACGCAAGCCCTCAACATATCCTCTAAGGTATGAATAGTGCGCTCTGCTGGCCCACCTGTCTGAGGATGAAAGGCAGTACTTAAGTTCACCTTTGAACCCAAGCCTTTTTTGAATAACTTCCAAAACTGTGCAGTAAATTGCGCACCTCTATCTGAAATAATGGAGACCGGAACTCCATGAAGTCTAAACACTTCTTGAATATACATCTTGGCATAGTCCTCTGTTTTATGGGTGGTCTTTACCGGCAAAAAATGGGTTGATTTGTCATTCTATCGACAATCACCCAAATAGAATCATGCTGCCTGCGAGACCTTGGTAAACTTGAGATGAAATCCATATTAATCATCTTCCACTTCCATTCTGGAAGTTCTATATTCTGAGCCATACCGTCTGGCCTTTTGTGCTCTACTTTAACTTGTTAGTAATTCGGACACTTAGCAACAAACTCTGCAATGCCCTTCTTCATACTACTCCACCAATAAACCTCTCTCAAATCGTGATACATCTTTGTGGAACCCAGATGAATGGAATATTTGGAGCTATGAGCCTCCTACATGATCCTCTCTTGGAGTTCATCCACTCTTGGTACACACAACCTACCTTGATATCTCAATACACCTCTATCCCTTGTTCAAAAGCCAATACTTTTTTCTTATGAACCTTTGCCTTCAATTCAAGAAAAATAGGATATTGATCCTGCTTCTTTTTTACTTCTAACACTAGTGATGATTCAACCCCATTCATCACCATCACTCCTCCTTCTATGAAATCCATTAGTCGAAATCCCAATCGTGCAAGTCTATGCACAAGAAGCTCCTAATATCAGTTGGAGATGTGGGTCTAGGCCAGTTCAGCACTGCCTCAATTTTCTGAGTATCAACTTTAATTCCCTCTCCAGACACAATGTGGCCTAAGAAAGCCATAAACTCAAGCCAAAACTCACACTTAGAGAACTTGGCATACAACTCTCTATCTTTTAGAGTCTGGAGAACTATTATGAGATAACTAGCGTGATCCTCTTCATTCCTCGAATATATTAGTATGTCATCAATGATGACGATAACAAACATAACTAAATAAGGTTTGAATACTCTGTTCATAAGGTCCATGAATGTTGCAGGAGCATTGGTCAAACCAAAGGACATGACCAGAAACTCATAATGACTATAACGGGTTCTGTAAGTTGTCTTTGGAATATCACATTCCCTTACTCATAACTGATGGTAGCCTGATCTGAGGTCTATCTTAGAGAAACAAGTAGCACCCTGAAGCCGATCAGAAAGATCATCAATTCGCGGAAGAGGATACTTATTCTTGATGGTAACCTTATTCAACTAACTGTAATCTATACACATCCTAAGGGAACCATCCTTCTTTCTCACAAATAAGACCATAGTACCCCAAGGTGAGACACTTGGTCAAATAAAACCCTTATCTAGGATATCTTTCAACTGCTCTTTAAGCTCTTTCAACTCTGTTGATGCCATTTTATATGACGGAATAGATATAAGACGAGTATCTAGAAGAATATCTATACCAAAGTCTATCTCTCTCTCAGAAGGGACTCCAGGAAGATCATTTGGAAAGACTTTTGCAAACTCTTTTACTACTGGAACTGACTGAATATGAGGTATCTCAACACTAGAGTCATTAACTCGGACTAAGTGATAGACACACTCCTTAGAAACTAACCTCCTTGCCTTAAGGTATGAAATGAAATGACCCTTAGGCACTGCTGAACTACTTTTCCACTCTAAGATTGGCTTATTTGGAAACTAGAACTTGACAACTCGAGTTCTACAATCATCTGAGGCATAATAGGCATGAAGCCAGTCCATACCAAGAATGACATCAAAATCTACCATGTCTAACTCAACTAAATCTGACATGGTACTCTTGTGATTGATGAAAATGGGACAATCATGATAGACTCTTTTTGCTAGAATAGACTCACCAACAGGTGTAGAAACACTGAATGGTTCACTAAGTTGCTCAGGAATAACATCAAAATTCATAGCAACATAAGGAGTTACAAAGGATAAACTCACTCTTGGGTCTATCAAAGCATAAATATTAGAGTTAAAGACTTGGATCATACCAGTGACAACATCTGGCGAATCCTCTTGCTCTTAGTAACTTGTGATAGCATATAGGTGATTTGATCCTCCGTCAGTACCTGAAGTAGCTCTTCTAGGTGCAGCTATATCTGGTGGAGCAACTGAAGAAGACTGTCTCTATTGCCCCCATTACCATTAACCTGCTTGTTCTTTGGACATTCTTACATGAAATGACAATTCTGGCCACAGTTGAGCCCTCACGACAAGTACCTGAGTGGTTCCTACAACACTTAGCATAGGAGGAAGGCTTACTACCCCCTTGTGCCATATATTTATGAGAATAAACAGGTTTAGCTCTAAAATTCTGACTATTGTACTCACTTTTGTTCTTTGGTGCAGGTGCACTAGTAGATTATGGAGCAGGTTGCTTCTATTTATGTTGGAAAGATGACCGGTTGGCATTATTCTTCTGTTGTCCGGACTCATTCCATGTTCTCTTTTTCTTGAACTCTTCTCTATCCCTCAGCTTCTCTTTCTCAACCTGCTGCACATAGACCATCAACCTTGATATAACCATGTCACGTATTAGCATTGCAGCCCTACCCTCCTTACTCGATAAACGAGACACCCCAGCAACAAACAAGCTCATTCTACTCCTCATATCCGTAACCATCTCCGGAGCATAACGGGATAGTTGGGGGAACTTTAACCCATACTCATGGACGCTCAAAGAATCCTACTTAAGTGTGAGGAACTCTCGTACCTTATCCTCTTTCAGTTCTCGGGGGAAGAAACACCCCAACAAGGCCTTTTCAAAACAAGCCAACGCGCAGGTGGTGCAGCCTCAGCTCGGTTCTTCTTCCATTGATCGAACCAAATCCTAGAGACACCCTTCATCTGGTAGGCATCTAGTTCCACCCTCTTTGTATCAGCAACATCCATGACCTCAAACACCTTTTGCAGCTCCTCAATAAAGTTCTTTAGATCCTCAATAGTGCTTGAACCAGTGAAACTTGGAGGATTCATGCTTAAGAACTCGCGGATCCTCGAAGTGTCAGCTACTTCCTGTTGATTCCCTCACTGTTTCCCATCTTGGTTGGTCACAAGTTGGCTCAACATCCGGATAGCCTCACCGAACTCAGCATTGGTAACTTCTCCTTGGGGTTGAACTTCAAGTGCATTGGATACCCCTTGCTCCTCAACATTACGCCTAGCAGGACAACATCTAAAAGCTCTTCGTGGAGGCATGAATACTGAAACACACGCACAAGCATGAATTAGAAGAAACTTTTTAGAGATCAAACTCTAACGCACGAAATGAGTGTGAAAGAAGTGAGAAAATTTCCTAAGTGTTGCAGCCTCCTAATTATAGATGTGGTGTGCTTCACACCGATAATTATGACTCTAAAGACACGGCTTCATAGACTCCCTAGGACTCTTGAACTCTTTGCTCTGATACTAAGTTTGTCATAATCCGAGCCTACACCCTTGGCGGGACTGGCCCTCAAGAACCATTGCTAGCCCCAAGCAAACCCTTGGCCTGGCTTACTTACTTAGCGGAAGACTTAACAAAGATAAATCTATGTAATAAACTGGAATGTTAGAAAGGAACATTCAACTGGCCATTAAGGCAAACTCAAGTCTCAACATAAGATAATGATAATAAAGGACTAAAGAACTACTGTTTGACTGTCTATGAAGCCTCTAAAATAACTGAGATGGATGTCAGGATAAGACCCTCGATCATCCTAACAAATGAAATACTAAAAAAACAAATGGTAACAAAGGGGCCCTCCAAAAAGCAAGGAGGCTCACCAACTGACTCTGCATGCTCAACTGGATCAACTAGCCACAGGATGATGATCCTGGTTACCTGTGTCTGCATCATAAGACGATGCAGGCCAACGGGCATCAGTACAGTAAATGTACGAGTATGTGAGTTGGAATGCTAAATGAGACATAATCTTGAAAGGATTACCTGGCTCAAGTCAACTCAATAGAACTTATTTCAATATAAAGTAGTATAAAGCAAGTGCAATATAAAGAAAAGCTTTTAAAACATGGATGTCAAATCTCTATGTATGCAACGATACAATATAACTTTGAGATGTATGTAAAAATACAAGAATAATGTGTATATAAGAATACAATTACTTCTGTAGGAGTTTCTCTAACTGAAAACCATCACGTAAGAGCTATTGTGATGACACAACATTTTGCCTCACGCTGCAAGGGCCGTCCTATACCTTGCCAAGGGTATAAAACCTAAATTACTAACTGGATCCACTAGTCTATGCTAAAAAGCACTAAAATAATCATCTAAAAAGTATGACTCTTTTCTACCCATGATGGCTACATGGTTTATGGGGGCTGTGAGTTGTTTGAACTCTCCCCCATATCGGTACTCAATACTACTCCCAAAATATGATACTAGCTCTTATGTTTAAAAACATACTTCTTTATGTGATTTAAGATAATTGCTCAAAACTTAGCTCAAAGGCTATCTTGAAAATCAAAGTTTCCTCTCTCGCTTAATTGTGAAAGCATTTACTCTTTTCTGGACTAGCTCAAAGGCTATTTGGAAATCAAAGTTTCCTTTTCTTGTTTAAATGTGAAAACATTTTAAACTCTTTGGGAATACATAGTCTCCATATACTTTTGAAGAAATGAACTTCAATGTTTACTCTTTACCCTTTACTCAACTTGAACTTTAAGTCTTAAAACAAAGTTAAAAGAATTTGCAAAAGACTCCTAGAAAAGATTCTAAGAACTTCCTAGACTTGACTCTTAACTTTCCTTGAATTTGAATTTATTGATTAAAGGTTATGATTCATGTTTCTGGATGATTTCTAGATGTTTATAAGTCATTTAAAGTAGTTAGAATCAATATGAAGTGTTAGTACACTTTAGGAGGACTTAAATGGGCTCAACAATGAAAAACGGGTGGAAAATGATGATCCGAGCGCGTCCCTAGCGCACCGCGCCAGGCCCAACTTTCTGGGGTTCATTTTGGGGGCACTTATCGTAAATAGCTTTTAATCGATTCTTTTCTCAATAGCTTCTTAGATTCAGTTACCCAAAACATGTACACTAGAATCTAACTCGAAACAACTCTCAACACCGCTAAAACGTCTCAAGAAAACCCATCAATCACATATAAGTTCAATAATGAAAACAACTCAAGAACATAACTCAAGACATCAAATTCTAACTCTTTTAGGACGAAAATCGCTGAATTAAACATGATTCGCGCATGGGTGAACTAACCCAACGCTATGTGATCTCACATACCTCGTAGGGATCACCCCTTGATGAAATCCACAAGCCTTTCTTGAAGATCTTAACGATTCCTGCTCCTTCTCCTCTTCTTTTCTCTTTTCTCAAAATCCTAACTCTTTTTCCAAAAGCGTAAACTGAATAAGATCAGTTTAGACCCCAATTAATTACCCAAAAACGTAATAAAATAATTGGGTGAGGAAAAAACCATAATGCCCTTTTAAAATCCGGATTAGACTTTTTGAATAGCCCAACTTCAAATGGGCATATGTCCCTCATACGAACTCGGAATCATGCAAACTTGGTGGCGTTGGAAAGATTGTTCCAAGATCATTCCTACGGTATCTGCAAACACACCTAAATCATCCTGAGATAGAAGTTATGGTCGTTTGAAGTTGACCAAAAATCCAACTTAACATACTTTAACAAAAAAAATCTAGATTTTTATATTCTTCCCAAAAATGAATATTTCCACTTTTTAACTCATTTCCAGTTCTTTCAAGTTACTGGGTGTTACAGAATCTAAACAATGGTTGTATCAGACAAAACTGTACTAAGTAGAACAAAAAAATTGTGAGAAAAAACTACCTCACAGAGGGCTTTTCAAACTCAACATTTTTATTTGTTCTTACTTGCTTGAGTCAAACTTTTTGTGACATGAACACTTAGGACATGTCAATTACAAAACATTGTAAGGAAAACTGATCAACTTAGAAGTTTTGTCTAACTTTGAGTGCAGTAAATAAAAAAATAAAATTTGTGTTGAATCTAAGTATGTTAAGCATTCTTATAAATTTGTTGAAAGAAATTCTAATTCCTTAGAGTTGATTTATACGGACATTTGTGAAATGAAATCAACACCATCTCATGGTGGAAAAAAAAGTATCTTATAACTTTTATTGACAATTGCATTAGATACGATTATGTCTATTTATTGAATGGTAAGGATGATGCAATAGAAATGTCCAGGCAATACAAAATTGAAGTTGAAATTCAGTTGGAAAAAAAAGATGAGAAGTTTTAAGGATGGAGAGTATAAATCTGCTTTTGTCGAAATATGTTTGGGAAGTGGAATTATCCATCAAACTACTATCATACTCACCTTAATCTAATGGAATTGCAGGATAAAAAAAATTGAACTTTGAAGGAAATGATGGATGAATTACTTATAAGTTCAGTTTTACCACGAAACTTGTGTGGAGAAGCTATCTTACAGCAAAATGGAAAAACAAAAAGTTTTGTCAGTACACAAAGAAAGCAATAAAAGGTTTTTTTTTGTTCAGCACACAATCTATACCAAATGAGAAATGAAAAAGAAGGAAGTCCAACTTGAAATATTTCAAAGTGTTGGGGTGTCTAGCCAAATTCCCAGTTTCTATGCCAAAAGGATCAAAATCGAACCTAAGAATGTGAACTGTAAAATTGGACTTTAGTAGTCTAGTGAAGGGTCTAAAAATACCTTGGAAAGAACCAAAGGAGATTGTACTTGATAAATAAATTTAGAGGAATAGTAAATGTCAAAGGACATCTACTTCCTTGAAATTTGATTTTGTAACATTTCTTCTTGAAAATAAGTCTCATATATTTAATGAAGTTATATCTTCTACGAACTACATCTTTGGGAAAGAGGCTGTCAATAGTGAGATTGATTCAATCTTGAGTAATCACACTTGGAGGCTGATTGATCTCCCTTGTTGCAGTATATGACCTTCAAATTCATTGAATATGAGTGAAAACAAATTCTTAAATGGAGAATTGGAGAAAGAAATTTACATGGAACAACCCGAAGGTTTTATGGTTCCTGGGTGCAAACTTGGTAAGTTACTTTATGGATTAAAACAAGCACCCAAACAATGCTACGTGAAATTTGACCAAGCCATGTTGGCAAATGAAAGAGGATTGGAAGCAAAGGGAGAGTGAAGAAATTTGTATATATCGGAAAATTGTCAAGATTATTGTAATACATTATGTCTTGATGAGTAGGATCCAGGAGGATTAGTAATTTCTCTTAATTGTTTACAACATTTTATTTGATTTTATTTGATGAGTAGGAGTCACGAGGATAAATTTTAAGCTTTATTTGAATTAATTTGATGAGTAGGAGTCAAAAGGAAAAATTCCAAATTTTAGTTCTTCTGATATTTTCTTAAGCATTTATTTTGATGAGTATGAGTCAAAAAGGAGAAATTTCAAATTTTGATTCTTGTGACATTTTCTTAAGCATTTAATTTGATGAGTAGGAGCTAAGAAAGTAGAATTGAAATATTATTTCATTTACTTTGATGAGTAGGAGCCAAGAAGATAAATTTTGACTTTTAGTTCTTTTATTTTATTAGGCATTTAATTTGATGAGTAAGACTATAGGATTGTAAATTTTGGATTTTATTTAATTTAATTTGATGAGTAAGAGTCAAGAAGGTAAATTTTGAATTTTAATTTTAGTGATATTTTACCAAATATTTAATTTGATAAGTAGGAGCCAGGACCTTAGAGGGTAAATTTTGAATTTTATTTAATTTAATTTGATGAGTAGGAACAAAAATGGTAAATCAATAATCTTTTAAAAAGTGAATCATTTCTTACGTCAAATATAGTAATTTTTTAATGTTTTCTCTTGAATGAACCTTATTACCTAACCAATTATTTTATTCACTTAGATTGTGTCAAAATTTTGTTATTTTAACCCTCCCTATAAAATTTCAATCATTAATATGTTAATACTTTGAAGTGATGTTGCTCAACTAAAATTTAATCTCACAATCTCCTCAAGAACAACAAAATATAACGGCATCGTTAATCAGGAAACCTTCAATTAATTAACTACAATCAATGTGTAGTTAAACAAATACAAATAATAAAAATGACTCAATTATAGAAAAAAATATAAAGTAATGTATAGTGTGCTTTGTCTCTACAAAGTCCCCCTGCCCCTTAACAATATGTTTGTTGGGTTTTAAAAGGTTTGAATGGAAAGTGAAGAGTTGCAACTTTTATGAAGATTTGTGACTTTAATTAAAACTTGCGACTTTTATGAAGAGTTGTGACTTTTATCAAAGTTTGTGAACTTTCAGAAGGGTTGTAACTTTTCAAGGGTTGTGACATTTTCCGATAAGGCACAATAAACATTTATTCATACTACCCTTTGTTGTCTATAAATAAAGATATTTCCTCTCATTTTATAACAACCAATTTTCTGGACTTCTTCTGCTACAAAATTTAGCATAGTAAGTGTACTCTACTACCGTTGAGTGATTCGCTGACACTATGGGTATAGGTATCAATGCACCGGTAAGTAAGATCGTTCTATCATGAGAGAATATTTTCAATTAACCTCATATACTTGAGGGGAATAATTTCCTTAAAGACATGCTTTGCATTCAATGGGCTCGATTTCTTCTATGATAAAAATATTTCATATATTATTTCTAATCTGTTTCTGATACTATTTTCTCTACTGATTTAATTTTCTAGTTTGGAAAATATTCTTTAAACTTTGTTGTTTCTTACCAAGTTTTAGACTAAGTATCTTAAGGAAATTAATATGCTGTTGGTATATTCTGTATTCTACTAATTGAGGGAAACTGGTCATGGAAGTACAAGATTACTGCACTACTTTTCTAGAATTTGGTGCCTTGTTAGGCAAAGTCAAAGTGACAATGTACTAGAAGAATTGGTGGTATTCTGGTTAAAGATTACACCATGTAACCTTTTTATTATTTATATAAGGAGGAAAATAGTTTCTAAAAGTTTACGCGATAAATATCGTATGTCTTTGGAAAAGATCTGCAAACCATATGTTTTTTGAATGAATTTTTCTTAGCAAATAGTGTTGTCTTTAAAATTCTTTAGTTTGCAAAATGTGATATGCATATTTTGGTTAGATAAGATACTATGTCAAAATGTTTTAGTTGGAAGGATATTTGAAAAGAAAAGCATATCTATGTGATAATCTAAGAATATGTTTTACTATTGTTGGAGAATAAAAAAGAAAAACCTTTTTAGTTTTATACTCCGTATAAAATTTGATTGTGTCTAATTTTTGGAGACTTATAACTTTTGTAGTTTTCTACTCTGTATAAATTAGACTGTGCAATTGGTTTAAAGAATATGAAAACTTCACCTAAAAAGTCAGTGTTTTACTTTTGGTTTTCTACTCCGTTTGAATTTGAAACTGATTCGAAGTCATAAAAATTTCATCCACATTTAAAGTTCATTTGATTGACTATTCGAAGAATATAAAATTTAATTTTTAAATAGAAACAAATTTTACAAAAAAAAATTCTTCATTATTAGTATTCTAAATAATAAGTGGTATATCTAATTGTGATAGCAAGAAAACAAAAAGGACTAGTGACTTAAAGTTAATGATTTTGTGCCTACGTTAGGTGCCTCTATTGAATGAACTTTGATATTGTGTAAAGATTGTCAAAGAGAATTGAAGCACTATTATAATCCTTTTGTAGAATTATATTTCCAAGAGAGGTTTCAAGCTTTCAATGGCCATTTGATATTATGGAGAAAAAATATGTGCAAAATTTATTTTCAAATACTTCAAAAATATATTGATGAAGATAAAATTAGATTTAGTGACATTCTTGTATCATGTTTGACCCCACAAAGTACTCTTAGAGTATATTTGATGTTGTGGTCGTTGAGTTTCTCTTTTACTAGTATATGGTATGACTAGTATGAAACTACCAAATTATATATATATACACAAAATAGTTGTTTTCTTTTATGAAAGAATGTCACTTAAAATGTTGGGTTTTTTTTCATGGAAATATTTGTCTATTAAAATACAACTATGTGTATACATATGAATATTTGTGGAAAGTCATTTGTTATGTTTGTGTTGTAAAAGAAACATTTGGGTCATATTCCCCTTATTGGACCCACAAAACTATGTTTATGGGTAATTCTAAAACAACAAAATTGAAATTTATGGAAAGGTCCTTCTAAAAAGGAAAGGAAATTTGACAATGTGCTGAATCTAAACAATGTTTGTATAAGACAAAACTGTACTAAGTAGAACAAAATTTTTGTGAGAAAAAACTACCTCATAGAGGGCATTTCAAACTCAACATTTTTATTTGATCTTACTTGCTTGAGTCAAACTGTTTGTGACATGAACGCTTAGGACATGTCAATTACAAAATATTGTAAGGAAAACTGATCAACTTAGAAGTTTTGTCTAAGTTTGAGTGTTGTAAATAAAAATGTCAAATTTGTGTTGAATCTAAGTATGTTAAGCATTCTTATAAATATGTTGAAAGGAATTCTAATTCCTTAGAGTCGATTTATACGGACATTTGTGATATGAAATCAACACCATCTTGTGGTGGTAAAAGAGTATCTCATAACTTTTATTGACAATTGCATTAGATACGATTATGTCTATTTATTGAATGGTAAGGATGATGCAATAGAAATGTCTAGGCAATACAAAATTGAAGTTGAAATTCAGTTGGAAAAAAATATAAGAAGTTATAAGGATGGAGAGTATAAATCTCCTTTTGTCGAAATATGTTTGGGAAGTGGAATTATCCATCAAACTACTATCATACTCACCTTAATCTAATGGAATTGCTGGATAAAAAAAATGAACTTTGAAGGAAATGATGGATGCATTACTTATAAGTTCAGTTTTACCACGAAACTTGTGTGGAGAAGCTATCTTACAGCAAAATGGAAAAACAAAAAGTTTTGTCAGTACAGAAAGAAAGCAATAAAAAGTTTTTTTTTTCAGGACACAATCTATACTAAATGAGAAATGAAAAAGAAAGAAGTCTAACTTGAAATATTTCAAAGTGTTGGGGTGTCTAGCCAAATTCCCAGTTCCTATGCCAAAAGGATCAAAATCGAACCTAAGAATGTGAACTGTAAAATTGGACTTTAGTAGTCTAGTGAAGGGTCTAAAAATACCTTGGAAAGAACCAAAGGATATTGTACTTGATAAATAAATTTAGAGGCATAGTAAATGTCAAAGGACATCTACTTCCTTCAAATTTGATTTGTAACATTTCTTCTTGAAAATAAGTCTCATATATTTAATGAAGCTATGTCTTCTTCGAACTACATCTTTGGGAAATAGGCTGTCAATAGTGAGATTGATTCAATCTTGAGTAATCACACTTGGAGGCTGATTGATCTCCTTTGTTGCATTATATGACCTTCAAATTCATTAGATGGATACGAAAACAACTTCTTAAATGGAGAATTGGAGAAAGAAATTTACATGGAACAACCCGAGGGTTTTATGGTTCCTGGGTGCAAACTTGTGAAGTCACTTTATGTACTAAAATAAGCACCCAAACAATGATACGTGAAATTTGACCAAACCATGTTGGCAAATAGATTTAAGAGTGATGGAAGTGATAAACGTGTTTATATTAAAGATACTCCAAATCACAAGGTCACTGTTTGATTGTATGTTGATGACATGTTGATCTTCAGAAGATATACTTATGACATAAATACTTCTAAACATATGCTAGAAAGAAATTTTAAAAGATCTTAGAATTGCTGATGTGATCTTAGGTATAAGAATTCTTAAAACTCCACAATGTTTAGCATTGTCATAGTTTCATTACATTGAAAATGTACTTGACAAGTTAAAGTATTTGGAGTTTAGTACTTCCAAGATTCCAATAAATGTGAGGTTTGCACTTGTAAAGAATGAAGGTGAAAGTGCCTCAAAATTGATTTATGCTACAGTATTGGGAAGTATGATGTATATCATGAAGTGTACGCAGTCAGATATAGCACTTGCTATTAGTAAACCGAGTCAGTTTACTAATAATCCTAATCAAACTCATTGGATGAAAAGGAAACGATTTTAGGGTATTGAAAACATAATCAAAATTATGCGTTGCATTATAACAAATATCCAACAGTATTGAAAGGACATAGTGATGCAAATTGGATCACTGGTAAAATGAAGAAAAATCCACGAGTGGATATGTATTTACTCTTAGTGGAGGAGCAGTCTTTCGGGAATCTTCCAAATAGACGTGTATCGCTTACTCTAGAATAGAATCTGAGTTTATCGCTCTAGATGAAGCTGGTGAATAAGTTGAATGGCTCTGAAATTTCTTGAAAGATACTTTTTAGCCGAAATATTTGGCATCAATATGCACACACTTTGATAGTCAAGACGCAATACGTATGTCATAGAGCATGATGTAAAATGGAGACCCAAATGTCAAAGTCCGAATCAACTAACAATGGTATTCCTGTTGTAATCTTCAAATTGAGTGACTACTATGGGGTGATGGCTGAGGAGTGCCAATACACGATTATTGGCAAGTTTGTCTGAACAAGGCCTAACATAGAATGCATTCGCTCAATCTTCGCTGAAAAGATATATCTCAAAGGAGACGTCAAAATAGGTAAGTATGATTTTCATACGGTCTTTATTGATGTCACAAATAATGATGATTGTAAAAAGATATGGTTCTAAAGGTCAATTAAAATAGATGGTACGGTTATGTGGATTCAAAAATAGACCCCCGATTATAGACCAGAGGAAGATTCTCTTATTGTTCCGGTATGGGTCTAATTACTAGGTTTACCATACCACTATCATACATGGTATTATGTGAGACAAATTGGATCCCCTGTAGGCAACCCTTTACATCTCGATACTGCTACTGATTTTCGATAGACCTGGAATGGCAAAAGTGAGGATTGAAGTTTACCTCACTAAGCTAAAACTTAGATCAATTGTAGTAACTAAAGCAAAGGATGAGTGTTTAGTTTAAGATGAATTTGAATTTTGAATTTTTCTTAGGTTGTTTGAATTGTTGAGATATTTTAGGTTGTTTTAAATTTCAAATTATGCAGATTATGTTTTTTGTTGGCTATACAAAGTCCTTCAATGCTTAAGAAAATTATTGAAAGTTATTGAAAGTCATTTCAATCTTTTTGTGCTTTTTATTAAAAAAAAAAACACCAACATGTCCAACTTTTAATCTTCCTATTGATTATGAAGTTCACATCCTTATAAGTAATGAATCAACTCTTGTCATTGTTAATCTCTTGACGTGATGCCTCCTGATACATCCTGAATTGCATCATGATCAATTTAATAGAGTGTTTGTCGATACATTCTCAGCTATTGAGAGTGTAGTAGTCCATCCCCAATTAGCATCCATTCTACTGAATTTCTTGGATATAGTTACCTGTACATTAAACAAGATTTGATTAGTAATTCTGAAAAGAGATGTCTTTTTGTTATCATACCTTTTTGCATTTCTTGCTTTCCAAATTTCCCAGAGGGTGAAACAAGGAATGAGATGGAGAAACAACTAGTGTACTTTATCTTTTTTGCAGTAGACTGCAACAATAGTCCAAAGTGCCCTGGATAATATTGGAATTATGAACTATTCCAAGAGGGCTGGCTATTTGATTCCAAACTTTCCTTGCTAAATCACTAGTGGTGAACACTTGGTCTAGTGTCTCCAGTTGAGAGATAGTGCAACAAGTACATCTAGTATCCACATGAATACCAAATATCATAATGATATTATCGATAGGAAGTTTCCTTTTAATGACTCTCCACATGAAGAAAGAGATCTTAAAAGGAATTCCTTTTCCCCAAATTAGATTAAAATTGGGATTTTTCTATTGTCTCTGTCAAATAAAATCCCAAGCAGAAGAGCAAGAAAAAATTCCATTAGTTGTAGGAGTTTAAATGCAATGATCTTTGTCCTCCATATTTCCAATGTCCACTTGAATCACCTGTCGAATTAGTTGATCAGAAAGTATGAGTCTGATAGAGTCTTGACCCTAGAAGAAATTAGAGAAATATTCTTCAATTTGATAAAGGATAGTCTTGAGGGGGTTCATTTGAATTTTGAGTTTTATTTAGGTTATTTGAATTGTTGAGATATTTTAGGTTCTTTTAAATTTAAACTTATGCAGGCTATGTTTTTTGATTGCTATATAAAGCCCCTCAATGCTTAAGAAAATTATTGAAATAAATTGAAAGCTATTGAAAGTCATTTCAATCTATTAAGAGACATCAATCTTTTTGTGCAGGCCCATTTTTTTTTAAAAGACCAACAGTGGTATCAAGGGCTTTATTGATCATACAGGATCTGTGAAATCTTCCAAGGAACTACCATACTACTTTTAACCCGCAAGGGCTATTTTCCAATCTTTTTAATGCGTCAAAGCTACCCATTTTAACCCGTCAGGGCTACTATATTCAACCGGTGCATTTTTTTTCAACGCACGGGCTTTCCTAATCCAATTTTTAACCAAAAATAATGGCAAACAACAATCTCTCTTTGAATGCCCCAAAATCTTTTACAGGCGAAAACTATCAAATTTGGTCTGTGAGAATAAAACCATATTTTGTAACCTGTGTGATATGTGATGTTGTGAAGGAAGAAAAATTGTCACCCCCCGAGTCTACACCCTGGACGTGGCCGGCACTCGGAGACCATTGCTGGCCCCAAGCGAACCCTTGGCCTGGCTACTTAACTCAGCGGATGACTTAACTAAACATAGTATAAGATCATAAATCAACTTAAATGATAATAAACTGGCCAAAATGGCACTTAAGTCATTAAACAACATCTGAAGGATAAAGAAAGACATTTGCACTAATAACTATCTGACTGTCTATGAAGCCTCTAAAATACTGAGATAGATGTTGGGACAAACTCCACAACATCTTAATAAATGAAAGACTGAAAGCGAATAAAAGAGTCCTCCTGAATGCAAGGAGGCTCACCACTGACTCTTAGTTGCTCAACTGGATGTTGATCCTGGTTACCTGAATCTTCATCATAAGATGATGCAGGCCAACTGGCATCAATACATTGAATGTACGAGTATGTGAGTTGGAATGCTAAGCAACATAGACTAGAAGGGAATCTGAAAGAAACTGAATAACTTACCTGGCTCAACTCAACTCAACCCGACTGACTCATTTCAATATACAGCAATTTAAAACAATTGCAATATATATAAAAGCTGGTTTAAAACATGCTATAAACATTGTGTGTATGCAAAGATACAATAGATCTAAGATGTATGTAGAAATACAAATGAACTGATGTATATAAAAGTACAATAACTATTGTGGGAGTTTCTCTAACCGACAACCATCATATTAGAGCTATAGTGATGATACATCGATCAACCTCACACTGCCAGAGCATCCTATACCAGGCCAAAGGTATAGAAACTGAACTGCCTAATGGATCCACTAGTATAATTTGAAAAGGATTCATCTAAAAAGTATGAACCTCTTCTACCTATTGTAACACCCCGTATCTGAAACAGACCAAAAATGCAGATTTTGAGAAGTTGCAGGTGCAACTTACGGTCACCATCCATGGACCATAGGTCAGACCACGGCCCGTGCTGGTGGTCTGTGGTTCACCACTGAAACCCATCCCAAAACCAGCTCAGAAAAATCGACTAAGTCTCGACCCACGGACAGACCTACGGTCCGTAGATCAGACCACGGTCCTTGGTCTGTGTCCGTGGATCAAGACCTCCTATACCCAGCCTCTGACGCAAACGACGGTCGACCAGTACGGACCGTCAGTCGATCCACGGTCCGTAGGTC